>JAQGBT010006651.1:0-12107 GCA_034698585.1 Disparrhopalites patrizii | reverse complement strand
TTTCTCTCAGACTTTCTCTCAGACTTTCTCTCAGACTTTCTCTCAGACTTTCTCTCAGACTTTCTCTCAGACTTTCTTTCAGACTTTCTCTCAGACTTTCTCTCAGACTTTCTCCCAGACTTTCCCCCAGAATGTTATTTTAACCCACACATACGGATTATGTTAATAACTGTCCCAAATTGTAATAGAGGATTTTATAGAGAAACAATTTCCTTCCTTTCATTCGTTCCTATGTCATTTATTGACCGTCTGGTCGGTTAAAGGAATTACCTTGAAACCCATTTTGTTATAAGAGCTAACGAGCAGAATTCCTTGGTAATATTCCATATGACTCTATAGTAAAGAGGTTTTTTGACCCTCAGAATATGTATAGGTATAGTGGCCACGAGACAACATCCTGGTTGTGCCCCTTGTTTAAAATCTGGTGCCAAAAATAGTTCGTCACTGCCATCCGTGATGAATGTCCTCCACCCCTCCAAATGTGTGCAGAGGGGACGCTGTGTAAACTCTCTTCATATAAGAGCAATAAAAAATTTAATGGTCTGTCAAGGTTGATTAACGAAAACCATTTAGGGACTGGGATGGAGGAAGAAATGGGAGGGTGAGAGGCAAGAGGAAATTGTCGCGGACGAGAATGGGGGAGAATCAAGAGCAAGAGACGGGGAAATAAGGGGAAATAAATGGAACGGAGAAAATGGATGAAATTCTAGTGGACATTGTTTCTACAAAGCCCCCTACTATAGTGAAAAACTGACAAAGAAGAGGGAAAATAAGGGAACAAGAGAAGGTAAGTAAGAGAAATGTCGTGAAAGTCACATCTAACGTTGATGAGACCGAGCAGAGAGAGAGAAATATGCAAAATAATTGAAATTACTCGCCCCACACTACGATAGAGTGCCTCCAACAAAAAGACAAAGTAAACTTAGAAAGTGAAAAGACACGTGCAGAAGACATAAACGATAAATACCCAGAGATTTTCAGGGGACGCGTATGGGAGGCAAAAAATACAATGGAAAGTGAGGTTGAAGTTAAATAAATAATTTTAAACTGAATTTGAACTGGTGAGCAGAAACAAATTAAAGGAATCAATGGCATGGAACCTGCGCAGGCAAAACATGAAAAAAGAAATAAATGAAAAGCAAGATGAAATAGACAATAGAGCTACGCAAGAATAAAGATTCGGATGATAAAGATTGAAGAGAAATACAAGATAGATTTCGTCATGCAGAAAAAAGAAGGCTGGGAGAGGAATGAAACACAAGGAAAGACTAAATCTAAAAAACGGAGACATTCTATGTATTAACAAAACCAGCACATAAATATGACGAACGGGATAAATGACAGAAAGGAAAACAAGAGATTTATTAAATGCATGAGAAGGGGAAACGGCAGACAATCATACAAAAAAGGCGAGAAATCCCAAAAAGAAGCAATCTGAGAAATACGAACAAAGAAAGCAAAGAAATGCAACAAACACGAAAGGCGAGAATTACAAACAATGAGAAGGACGAATATAGCAAAACAGTGAAAGCTTAATAATGCAAAAAAGAGAAAGTCGAATAATCTAAAAACAGCGGAAGCTGGATAATGGAAAATAGAGTCATCCGAATAAAACAAAAATAGAAAAAACTGCATAAGAGAAGAGAAATGTAATAATACAAAAATAGAGAAAGCAGAATTTTGCAAAAAAGAGAAAGACAAATAATGCCAAAATAGAGAAAGCCGAACAATTAACAAATATAGGCAAAGCTGAATATTTTAAAAATAGGGAAAGCCGAATATGTTTCAAAAAAATAAGTAAGACAAATAATGCAGAAATAGAGAAAGGCAAAGCATGCAAGAAGGAGAAAGTAAAATAATGCAAAAAGCAGTAAGCAAAATAATGAAAAAGGAGAAAACAAAATAATGAAAAAAGGAGAAAGCAAATTATTGCAAAAAAGGAGAAAGCAAAATAATGCAAAACGAAGAAAGCAAAATAATGCAAAACGAAGAAAGCAAAATAATGCAAAAACAGAGGATGGCTGGAACGGCAAGAAAAACAAAGCGTAAACTTCACTGAAAGAGATGGACATGAAGCGGCAAAAAAGTGAAAAACAGGGAACGAGAAAGGCACAAAGGCAAAGCGGAAAGTACACAACAAAAAGAGAAAAGCAAAATGCACGAAGTAATAAACAGGAAAATATAAGAAAAAAGTCCTGTGAGAAAAGCTAAATATTGCAATAAAGAAGAAATGACCCCAGAGAAAAGCCAGGAAAGATGCTGGGAGAATCGATGTGCAAAAACAAAATTGGCAAAGGATCAGTAACAACCAGTGAACCAAACACGGAGCAAACAGAAAAGTTGGATAATCGTTACGGATCGCTGTAATTTCCCCTCGCCCCCAAAAATGAAATGAACGTTTCACACCGTCAGTGCAGTTGCCCCAGTATAGATTTCCCCGACTTTGTGACCACATAAATCTATTATTACAATCCAAATCTATTACCCAAATGTTACATTTCCTCCTTTTTTTCAAGGCCCCCGCAAAGGAGCGTAGTGAAATGTGGTATTCCCTATATCCCACATTTACAGGCATCCATAAAGGTATTGTTAGTCTCCGGCTCCTTTACGGGCCTTCTCCGTGGGGAAAAACGGGAAAGAATGTCTTTTTTCCATGGTGAGCACACATACATATGTATTTACGTATGTAATATATGACCATAAGTAATGCACACGGATACAACCACAAAAGCAATATTGACTTTCAAAGGTAAATTGTATCATATAGTGGTAGTGCACTCCTTGAAGAAGGGAGGTGTTTTTGGAATTTGAGGAGGGGGAAAATACTCATGTTTAAGGTATATCAAAGCCCACACTTCTCTATAGGGTGAGTACTATAAAATAAACCATTGACTGCTATTGAAGGAATAGATTTTATTTACCTCTTCAATCAAAAAAAAAAATGCTGCAGTTCATATACAAAAAAGGCCCTTTTTTCTCCTTGTCTCTTGCATTCCTCTCGCTGTCTCTCTCTTCCTCTAGCTCATTCTTTCCCTAAGCACATACTTTCCCTTTGATATGTTCTAGAATGGGCATACATTACACTGGAAAAAAAGTGTAGACTGAAAAGTTTACGTTTGCTATTTGCTCGGAGATTCCACAATGGAGAGTGCCTCTTGGCGGGGGAATGGCTTTTATATGGAAAAGAAGGAGACAAATACACCGAGAAAGGGCAAACTGGTAAACACTATTTCAGTGTAAATAATAATTCTTTTTAAATGAGGATTTAAGATGATCCAAATAATAAATATTAAAATATAGAAAGAGACGACACAGACAAACACGATAAAGGGAAAGATACACAGAAAGAAATGAGGTGAAAGATTAAGAAGGCAATAGAAACGGAGAAGATCCAGAAACTCAGGGAAAGTTGACACGGACGAAACTCAGGAGATACAGAATAAGTTTGAAGGGGAAATGGGAGGATTTCTACGGAGAAAATTAGTCGTCGTGAGATCAAGAAATAAGGAGTCAAAAGAGAAAGCATAATATGTATGCGAGATTAGCAAAGAAATATTGATGCAATAAAGAACGAAAGAGACTGGACAAAATAAAATGTTGACAGAGAAAATCATAAAAGCAGAGCAAAGAGGGAGAAAATCCTACATCAGGAGCAAACCATAACATAATTGGAGAAAGTCGGTCAAGACAAGAACAAAATCACGAAAGATCGTAAAGGAAAACAAGACAATTGTGGAACGAAAGCACAAAATCGGACAGAATTGGGAACGTTAAGAACAAAAGGATAAATCTGGGGAAGGTGAACGAAATTGTGAACGAAATTAACAAAAATGTAAAAGAAATGAACAAAATTGTGGATGAAATGAACAAAATTGTAACAGAAAATTATGAACAAAATTGTAACAGAAAATTATGAACAAAATGAAGAAAATTATGACAGCAAATTATAAAAAAAAGGAAGAAAATTGAGACAGAAAATTATGAACGAAATGAAGAAAATTGAGATAGAAAATTATGAACGAAATGAAGAAAATTGAGACAGAAAATTATGAACGAAATGAAGAAAATTGAGACAGAAAATTATGAATGAAATGAAGAAAATTGAGACAGAAAATTATGAACGAAATGAAGAAAATTGAGACAGAAAATTATGAACGAAATGAAGAAGATTGTGAACCAAATCAAGCAAATTATGAGCAAAACACACCAAACCAAAAAGCTGATGATCAAAACAAAACTGGATGAACTATCAAGAATGAACACGAAATAAAATCCAAAATAAAAGTTAATTTCTATACTTAAATTAAACCCAAAATAGTACAATCGAACAGTCCGAAATAGATCCAAATTACCACCAAAAAGCATTGAAAAGCTACCCAGATGTCCAGTTTCAGATAAACCGGGAATAAAGCAAAGATTGGAGAAATATGGTAGCCATTAAGAGGGAGAAAGTTCAAGAATGCCCAAAAAAATGAAAAAGAAATAGTTACATTGAAAAGAAAATGTCCGGACAAAAATCAAGAGAGAAAGTCAGAAGACAGAGTAAAAGGGAAAGGAAATAGAGTCCCGTGGAGGGAAAGTGGAATCACATGGAGATAGCAAGAGCGGGAGAACCCCTCAAGTTTAACACGTTTAAGTATATATATACATATGTATATGCACCGTCTACTCCATCGCATCGTTATTTGAAATGGACTCCTCATACCTCCTCCACGTTATAGGTCTATAACCATATATGCGTTGTAAGAAGCCAGAAGTGCATTTCCACAGACTATAAAAAGGAGTGGCTGTGAGAGGGGAAGATGATGAAAAATCGATGAAGAAATATTTTACAGAATTGTGGCTTGTGTATATACCTACAAAAGCTTTTCTGTCCCTCTCCACACCAAGGGAGAAAATGTGGGAGGAAGAAGAAAGAAGCATTGCAATCGACATGGAGAAAAGGTTTCAAATAATTTTTTTTCTTTATTTCTCTCTCTCTCTCAGTCCCTCTTTTCTCCCTCTCGACGGTGGCTTTGGTGTCTGCACACTAATAAATATACCGGGGAAAGTAAAAAAAACGCCGAAGGATGGAGGAGTGGAGAAAGAAAGGAGACGCAGGAGGAGGGAATTTTTTTGTATGCTTTTCACGGATGGAAAGTTTCTAAAAAAAGACAGGAGCAAAAGGGAGTGTGGATATTTTCTTAAAAGGAGCATCATCTTAAATGGCTAGTACTTTCCCTTTGAAGGGACATCCACACTTTCACCCAAAAAAAGATACACGTTTTTTTATTTTCTCCGTCTTTCATCTTCTTTCACTTCGCAATCGACCTTTTTTTGTTTCATCTCTTTCTTTCTTCTTTATTAATACCTTTTCGCGTTATTGCCTTGCTTTTGCTCCCTGTTATCTGTGTCTTCTCTCTGTATCTTTTGATTGTTCTCGATGAAATATATTCATTAGGCTTTTCTCGGTTTTTTTACTCTGTATTTTCTTGTATTTCCAAGTTTTTCTATGTTTTGTTATTTCTACTGTGTTTCTCCTTTTGCTTCTGTATCATATTTTTTACACCGTATTTACTACTTTCTCTCGTCTTTTCTTCATTTTTCTCTCCTCAATTTTGTCATTTTTTTTGTTTCAGTTCTTAATTTTATCCCCTGTGTTTGCTAATATCTGACGCAATTTCTACTTTCTATAGTATTTTCTAGTTTTACTTTATCTTGTTTTTTTTATTTTTCTGCTTACTTTATCTTGTATTTTATTTTATTTTTCTGTTACTTTATCTTGTTTTTTTATTTTCCTGTTTACTTTATTTTGTGTTTTGTTTTATTTTTCAGTTACTTTATCTTGTTTTTTAAATTCATTCTTCTATTTTTATTTTCAATCGTATTTTGTTTATTTTTCTGTTTACTTTATCTTGTTTTTTAAATTCATTTTTCTATTTTTACTTTCTATCGTATTTCTTTAATTTGTTTTTGTATTTTTACTGTGGATCGTATTTTTTAATTTGTTTTTCTATTTTTACTTTCTATCGTATTTTTTAATTTGTTTTGTATTTTTACTTTCTCATATAATTTCGAATTTACTTCGCTATTTTTGCTTGTGTATTCTCTTGTTTTTGCTGATCTTTTATTTTATGTTTGGCTTCTGCAGTATTTAATTTCTGTTGCTATTTAGCTTTCTCTTTCATTTTCGAATTTCTTTTCCTACTCAACTTCTCATGTATTTTCTAATTTCTTTTGCTATTCGACTTTCTCTTGTATTTTCCAATTTCTTTTGCTCTTGTACTTTCTCTTGTATCTTCTCATTTCTTTCACTATTTTTACTTCAATTTATCTCCATACCCCTCTTACCATCTCTCTTTTCTCACTTTTTCTGTCATTATTTCCTTTTGCCGTTTCTTCACCTCATTTTTTTTTTGCGTTCTGAATGTCGTGCTTACGTTCCCTTTTTTTATTGTTTTTGCTTTCACTTTCTCTATTTCGTACCTTAATTGTTTTCCCTCTCTCTTCCTCTGTGTATCCCTCTGTCACTCTTTCCTCTCTCCTTTCCATTTGCCCTTCCCCCCTCTCTCTCTCTTAGCCTGTATTTTTCTATTTCCTTCACCCTCCGTCTCACACACAACCCCCGGTGGAACCTTTAGTCTTCCCCTCTGACAGGCACAGTTCCGCTCCAATCACAATCAGCTTGATTAAACTTGTAGTTTACGCGTGTCAAAACTAATAGACTAATGTAGGCCCCTTAATAGAGAGGAATTTTATATGTGCGTTTCCCCCTCCTTTTCTCACCATCCCATCACTACCGAAGCGAGAGGATCTTTTTCTCAAATAACACAGGGGAAAAATGTCTCAAATTTTCCCCCTCCTCACACACACATCCTCCGCCTCTTCCCCTTCCCTCTCGCCTCTCTCGTTCTGTCCTTGGACGTGTGCAGCCTTCCATTTAGCTGAAGATGGAATGACGCTGATACGTGAGAAAGGACGGAGACAGAAAGGACGAGCAGAAGGGATTACCAAATCACTTTACGGGCAAGAGGATAAAAGAGGGGAAGATGTCTTACCATATCTTTTGAGGACCTTCAATGGGGGAATTCTCCCTATAGAAAGACATGCATTATTAATAACAGCTGTAACCATTGGTGCTTTTGTATGTCGAACGATGATCGTGAATAACCATATTTAATAAGGAATAACATTAAACGGGAAATACACGGGCTATCAAGACAAATTGGCAAATGGACACAATTTATCTCCGAATTTTACTGTCATAATTTCTTGCATTCTCTGGTACTCTTATGACCTCGTAATGACTCTTTCATTGATTTATAATGTTTAACATTTTACATGTTCTTTTTGGATCTGGATTATACTACAATATGTGACTCTGATTCTCTTCTAGCGTTTTCATGTATCTTGTCTATTGTTGTCCCGGCTTTTGCTGTTGTGCTTTCTGCACGTTTTATTACCTTGGATTTTCCACCGTTTGTTGCCTCGTCATCTCCACTATTTCTTGTCTTGCTTTCTCTGGCTTTTGTTGACTTTGTTTTTCCAATTTTTGTTCATTGCTTTCTGCACTTTTTCCCCTGTTTGTTTCGATACTTTCTCCACCGTTTACTGCCTTGCATTTTCCACAATTGTGTTGATGATTTCTCCACCGCTGTTTTCCTTTCTTTCTCCACCGTTTTTTTCCATGCTTTCTCCAATATTTTCTGCCTTGCTTTCTCCACTTTTTTGCCTTATTTTCTCCACTGTTTGTTTCTATATTTTTCCACCGTTTATAGCCATGCTTGTTCCATTGTTTGTTTTGCTTATTTCTCCACCGCTTTTTTCCATGCTTTCTCCAATATTGTCTGCCTTGCTTTCTCCACTTTTTAGCCTTGTTTTCTCCACTGTTTGTTTCGATACTTTCTCCACCGTTTATTGCCTTGCTTTTTCTACCCTTTGTGTTGCTGATTTCTCCACTGCTTTTTTCCATGCTTTCTCCAATATTTTCTGCCTTGCTTTCTCCAATTTTTGGTTCTGTGCTCCCTCCCCATTTTGCTACCTTGATTTTTTCAGGCTTCGTGGCTTGTCACTTTCAACTGTTGTGCCGTGCTTTCTCCGGTTTTGCTTGCACTCCTTTCTCCACTCATTATTGGCTTTCTACTCCATACATTCTGATTTTTCTTCATCTTTGATGCTTTCCCCGCATTCGTCCATGCTTTCCCCCTCGATAATTCCCAAATTGTAGCTTTCTCCTACTTTCCCCAAATCTCTCCTCACCTCCCTTGAATTCACCTACGAAGGGGAAATAAGAGTGTTATGAACCTCTCCCAGACGAGGATATTCCCATTACAAAAAAAAAAGCAACTACGTCCACATTCCATTCAATGTCTCCTACCACTGTCAAGCGGGAAGAGTCAAGACCCTCTCTCCTCCTCTGGTCATTACTCACAGCTGCCCAGGCTCTAAATGGGGGAAGGGAAGGAAATTCATTAATATAATGTCACATACTTTCCCCGACTTTTATTAGTTGCAATAATTCCCTTTCTTTTTGAGCACCTTCATCTCAACATACATATTTCGTGACAATAACCCCGCATTCCTTAACCTTTCCTCATCCCTTTTCATACTGGAAGGTACAAATCCAGGTATTGTACAAATATGTACACGTACATATTTAAATACATACATAACGTAACTTCTGGAGAAAGTCTTGCGTTACTCTAGCTTTTATACACTTACAATGCTTAATGGTACGTGCGTATGCACGGTGCTTACATACACCTGTATGGCACATTATTATTTACATACATACATATACATACCTATAAATACCTATAAATACACCATCTATGATTCTACGGTAGAAATATGTATGAACGTGCATATGAGCCAATGCATGTGTTTGCATGCCGTAATTATTGATCCAGTCAATGGAGTGACTACTGGCAGGGCAAAAAAAGGTGCTTTAGAGCCCGTCATCGTCATTTCTTCCCATAGGAACACATGGATATACATATATACATGGACGTACATACACATTAAGGATATGTACTTGAATATTTACATGGATATACCTATATAAATTGGAGAGCAGGCGGCATGTGGGATCGTTTGTCATTCCCGCGTTGGCCATATGTATACGGTACATATTTGAGTGTTACCATTTCCCCTTACGTTATTTGTGTTATTAATTACAGCTGGGACATTAGGTCCCGTGCGTGTGTGCGCCTTCTCATTAATTTCTTACCGTATCAATCTACGTGGTTATATCCATGGTTGCATATAACGCATCCGATATGTGTGAAATATGTACAAAATATATCCGGATATATAGAGGCATTAATTCATATGTAAATGTATTTACATGTCATTTTATGTACAACAAAAACTCCCGGTGTGGGTCCGGTCCCTCCCGGGGAAATTAATGTCCCACATGGGCAATATAGGCAGGCCTTTGACATACGGTATAGGAGGATTTTAATGGTATATGATACATTACATATATGGGACCATATACATACATATGTATTTATACCGTTATATTAAAAAGTTGGTATCATACCCTAAACTTTTCTTACCGTGTGACAAAGGACTGCAGTCATAATTACAGAATGTTGATTGTCCCAATGAAGATAATCTCCTGATTATCTCCTAGGCAAATAACTCGCATTTATTTGTTCTTCGTCTTATGCTAACAACCTGCCGGTTTCCTCCGCCGACATAATCAAGTCATTTCCGCTTCATGTACATCTATAGCTTTTTACGCTGTCGAGGAAGGAGACGTTTCCTCCCTTTTTTCCCCTTCTTTTGTTTATGGGGGAGTGGATTGTGGAGAAAGGCATTTCTCTCTCTCCAGTTTACTTCCTTTTTTGGAGGAATTGAAAGGGAAAAAGGTTTTTTATGGAGGAAATTGTTTCATTCCCTTTCCGTTCTTCAAAGGAAAAGTCTTTGGAGGAGATTGGAAAAAAGGACGCGCGGGGGTGGCTCAAAGTGAGGGGGAGAAAGGGCTCTAAATATAGATAGAGTGGGACGGGACAAATGGATTAGGAGGGGAAATGGAAGAGTGGCGGCGAATTCAAATGGTATTGGGAGAAATGGGAAGGTTTGGAGGGGGCAAATGGAGGGAGAAGGGGAAACAGGTGGTGAAAGGAGTGGGTGGGGAAGAAGCTAAAAAGGGGTAAGGCGGAAGTAAGAAGATGCGGAAGCAAACTAAAAATATTTAAAAAGATGACAAATGCTGAGAGGCACAGGAGGAAAGCAGGATCAAAAGGCAGGATTAAAATAGGGTTTAAAAGAAAGAGTTTGCTAGAGGTCGTAAAATCCATATTAAAATAAGGCCACCGAAAGGATTGTGAAAAAATGTGAAAGCAAAATAGAAGAAAGTTGAAAAGGAGAAAGTAAGCAATCGTGGTTTAACAGCATAAGTTGGCAAGAAGAACGTAAACAGGAAAAATAAAATTCATGATTGAATAAGTGAAAGTAAATTCTGTTACTTCAAAAGGAGGACCAAAATTTATGAGTGAATAAGAGGAAGTAAAATTTGTTATCAAAACGAGCAAGTAATACGTTCGCTATTTCAAAAGGAGAAAGTAATATCGTAACTGGAACAGAGAGAAAGTAAAACGAATTATTTCAATAGGAGAACCAAAATTCATGACTGAAAGAGAGAATGTAAAATGTTTTATTCCGAAAGGAGAAAGTTAAACGTGTTATTTCAAATAGAGAAAGGAAATTTATGACTGTATTAGAGAAAGTAAAATTTTATATTTCGAAATGAAAGCAAAATTTGTGTTTAAGAAGGGGAATATAAAGCAATTTATTTCAAAAGAAGAAAAAATATGAGACCGAAACAGAGAAAGCAAAATTTATTATTTCCAAAGGAAAAAGTAAAATTTGGGTTTAAGAAAGAGAAATCAAAATCTGTGTTTTAGAAGGAGAAAGTAAAATCTGTATTTTGGAAGGAGAAAGTAAAATCTGTATTTTGGAAGGAGAAAGTAAAATCCATGTTTTAACAGGAAAAAGTAAAATCCATGTTTTAACAGGAGGAAGTAAAATTTGTGTTTTAAAACGAGCAAGGGTACATGATAACTAAAAAGCAAACACTGAAAAAAATAAAATACTAAACGAACAATAAAAACATTGCTGATGAGGGAGTAAAAACGTAGTTTAACATGAGAAATTTAGAACGAAAAAATCAGCCGCTTTAAAATGGAAATAAAAATGTTAAAGCAAACTACTGAATGTAGACGCTAGAATTAAATATCTAATTAATTTTGAATTTGACTGGAAAAGTCAAATTTAATTAAGTTCACACCAAGAAACTTGTAAAATGTACCTGTCCAAAAACGGCGAAACGGATAAAGAAGAAGTAGAAAACCAACAAAGAAACCGAAACAAAGAATACGTTCAAATAGACATCTCATACAAAAAGTTTCAGTACGGAAGGAGAAATGTCTCTGATAACGGGAAACGTCAAAGAAGCTGTACATATCTGAACCCATACAGGGTTGGTCAACACGAAATACCAGAATAAATGCAGAAATAAAACACAAAGAAACTTGGTGGGCAAAGATAATAAAGAAAGTACAAAACTGGACCAAAGCACACAAGACACATTAGAAACAGAGCAACAACAAAAAATCGGAAGGAAATGAAAACAACATAAAACTCAAGAGAACATCCACAGAAGCTTCCCTCACAAAACCAATCAGGACACCAGAAAAATCTTGGAGGAGAAACTATACCCATGCCCAGTGAAAAAAACAATATTACAAAGCAAGGAGGAACATACACAGAAGAACAAAAAAAATGAAGGGGAGAATCCAAAAAAAAGTTTTCCTCATGAGAAAAACAAGTAAAATAAGTCAGTGAAAGTGTATAAGATAGAAACAGAAGAAATAGGACCACGTGCAACTTTAAATCCGTCCCAGTGCCCACAATAAATAGTGGATGTGGTTCCAGCCTCTGGGTTTGTTTACGAAGGGTGAATGCACGTGCCAATGACATAGAATTGCAGCAAAGAGAGAGCAAGAGAGAAAATAAGAGAGACAAAGAGAGAGAAAGAGAGGTAGAGAGAAAGAAAGAGAAAGAAAGAGAAAGACAGAGAAAGAAAGGGAAAGAAAGAGAAAGAAAGAGAAAGAAAGAGA
>JAQGBT010006650.1:0-12108 GCA_034698585.1 Disparrhopalites patrizii | reverse complement strand
GCAGCAAAAAATGCTCCCCTCAAAAACTTTCTCCATTTGTTAACATAGAAATGTCTGTTCTCTATAACAGTTTTTCGGTATAACGAGAGAAATTTGATGCTTTATAGGGTGCTATTATAGCCAGAGTCGACTGTAACAACTATGATGGGAAGGTCAAAAAATATTGTTACAGGGAAAAGTTGTTATGTAGAACATTAAATATGAACCTTACATGTACGAAGGGCTGGAAAATGAATGTTGAAACAGAGAAAAGTTGTTATAAAGATACTTGTTATAGAGGGACTCCACTGCATATTTAATGTTCTTTATAACAACCTTTCCCTGTAACAATATTTTTCACTCTTCCCTTCAGCGTTGTTAATAGAACTTTCGCTGTACACTATTGATTGACGAATTAATGGTAAACATACGTTGACATTATTTACATACAAATTCTTGAGACAATAACATTTGCGCATATAAATTTCTAGCTAACCGGCACTCCGCAAAAAAATGTATTGACGAAAGTTTCTGCCACTTTTTCAAAACTGTCACCAAATTCATGGATAAGTTTTTCTTTATTGAGAAACTCGCGCATTGGGGGGTATTTTTAGGCTAGGACACCTTATATACTAATACTCAAACGGGATACTATATGTATTCAATACAGGCATTGCTTAGGAATAGGAAACGAAAACAAAAATCGTCTTACATATGTATGTGGTAATTATTTTTTTGTGCAAAACACGGCTCTTTTTTTCATTGACTCAGCATGTTCTAAAACATAGGGTATATGGATCACCACAATAACGACGCTCATAAGTTTACGGCTATGAGCGGACGGATGCTTACAATAAATGCAGTTGGCACATTTATTCCATGCAGAATGTGCAGAACGGATCTAGAAAAAAACTCATTTTGCCAATCAAACCAAGTAATGTCTGGTTTTTCTAATTCAAAAATCTCAAAATGTTCGCAAAAATTGATTGTGCGACACCGTCTTTAGGAAAAAAATTTGCATGAGCACCTCCGCACACTGTGCAATTGTGGCAGATTTAACAACATTTAATTTAAACAATTAGACGTCAGCAATAATTAAATTGAAATAATGTCCGAAGTGTTTATTTTAATGTTTATACATACAAAATATATAATTAGTTCTTTACGACAGTTTGGACTGGAAATTGTAAAATGAAGTCAAGTCCGTATCCGTGGCTCTGGATTCGTAGGCTTTGGAAGAATTCACGGGATTGGTTGCTATAAACCCAGCCGTATGAGGTTCGGAGTCGTTCCAGGGTTGCTGTAATCCCGAAGCGTACACACAGTAAAATATACCACCTGCCGTAAAAATGGCGGCAGAGATGAAAAACACCAAGCGCCAATCTCCTATTGTCGGCTGGAAAAATATAAAAACAACAAATTTTCCATTGTAGCTCACTTAATTTGTAAAACCAAAGACAATGAGAAACGTACGTTATCATTCAAAATGACGCCAGAGACGTAGGGAGCAATAATCCCCATAACGTTGCCAACCGTATTCGTAATGCCCATCAGAATCCCGGCATGGTTCGGAGCAATGTCCACGTGGTTGACGAGAAATCCGGAATAGAGGAAGCCATTAAGTGCCACGGAGAGCGTGAGCAGCGCCACCGTCAAATTACGCTCGCAACCAGAGTACGCTGCTCCCACCAAGGCAATGGCGGGGCCCACTTGAGCTGCATACAAACACAAGACATGAAAATAGACAAATTTTAGGTTTATGTATATATATAAATTCTAGGAAAATGTTGGTAAATTTGCGGTGAATTTTGCGTACATTTTAGATATTTTAAACACGTTTTGGGTCAATGTTCGGGAGATTTTAGTAAATAAAGGCTAACGTATGTTATCTTAATTTCGAAAAACGCTTGATTAATAAATTCGCTCAAAAAAATTTAGTACGCACAGATGGTGTTGCAAATTTTCCGCACCCACGTAGTACTTATGGACTTGCGGGAAATGAAGAAATCCATGATTTGGGAGGTTGCCACGGAAACGACCCACATGAGGAGATACGGGAAAGCAGAGAGCCAGCCATTCTATATCCGGGATAATAATTTTAAAAAAAACATTTAGTTATGTAATAACTAGGGTCAGGAAACTTACGCTTTGTTGTTTGAAAAAATTACGCTTAAAAAATTTTAGGGTGTGCTTTGTCGAAAATCAAACTTCTTTTAGTGCTTTATCGTTTTTTCCGTTATTTCACGGTTTTACCATGCTAATTGTCTTTGTAATGTAAATGTGTGGTTCTCAGAACGTATAACTTCCATCTTTTGCGGATTGAGCTATACATTTGAAACTTATTTTGAAATTGAAATTTGTAATATCAACCAAATCATTGCACAATTTGAGACTCCAAGCCGATAAAATTTTATATTGAACATCGGAACTGCTATAATTAGTATCTATTTTGGCGACCAATGAAGAAATTTCTGCGTAACAAACATTTCGTGACACGCAAAGGTGGTATTTTTTGTATTTTTGTTGCAAAATTCGGCTAAATCTGTATAAAAAACGTTGGGTCTGCCTTATGCCTTCTGGTGCTTTTAGCGCTTCAAACGCTTTTAGCGCTTTAGGCGCTTTTAGCGCTTTTCTTTGTTCCAGATTTGGGTTCTTCATGTGTCAGAAACATGTTCAGGGTAGACTGACAGAGTCTAATAGCACGCATATTTCATTTCGGTGCTTTTAGCTCTTTTGCCTGTGTCCCTAATAATAACATTACTACCACATAGTATTACTTCGCTGGGGAATTACAATAATCAGATATATGATTTCTAAATTGAATATTGAATCCGACTAACCTGCTTCATATCGTAGTGAAGGACATTTTTTAGGTAGGTGGGCAAGCTCGTGATGACGGTGTAAAAGCCCCAGCATTGGCAGGAATGCCCCACTAAGATGGCTAGGAACGGCAAGGACGTCCAAATGGCCCTCCACGGAACCGGGATTTTCACGGAGGGATCACAAGCAATGGAAGTCTCGATGTAATTCCTTTCCGCCACAGAAATGCTTGGGTGGACGGCCGGACTCTCGTGCATGAAGGCCCACCAGACCAAAAACCAAATGATTGTAGCAAATCCGGCAAAGTAGAACAAAGATGGCCACCCGCCCATGACGCCAGCGTCCATTAGATAGCCTCCGGCCACCATAGTAATGGCCGTTCCCAGTAAAGAACCTTTGCACATGAATGGATTTCATTAAAAATATAATTAAATAATTTATATGAAGCTACATGTCTGAATACAATCGGAATACAAAATATCGCCAACAACCTTTCGCATGCTAAAATTTAGCTGTGGTCAAGTCGTTAATAGATTGGAAATTTTATAGTTTGATTTACCCGCGTAAATAATGCTTCCGATGATGCTTCTCTCGTGTGGTGGCGCCCATTTGGCTATAATGACATGCATGGCGGGGAAAAGTATACCCTGAAAAATGTCATCCATTGTGTATACATATTAATACGTACTGAGAACGACGTATGTATTGTCGTTAATAATTTGTTCATCCTGTAGGTAATCCGTAATCGCAAAATATCCCCAACAAACTAATTGTAAAAAAATCGAAAATCAAAAAATACCAACACATTTGCAGTTGAGATTAACATTTTTCTCACCTCCCCAAGCCCTTGGATAATTCTGCAAAGCATGAGCAAGTACTTGTCCGTCCTGGCCGCAATGGGCGTTAAAATGGCAAACATCCCCGTGATCAAAAGTCCAATTCCCATGGGCCATTTGCCCCCATATTTGGTGGCTATCATCCCCCCAGGGAATTGTGTGAGCGCATATCCCCAAAAAAAGGTACTCAAAATTAATCCCTGCTCCGCCCCACTCCATTCAAATTCCCCCTGATCCTCTTCCTTCACATTCCCGGTGTCATTCGAAAATAGTTGGGGACACATGTCGGCATTATTTTCGGATTTAGAATTAGTATTGGAAGACTTGACCATTCCTACAATGGCCAAAGATAGGTTAAAGCGTAGGGCGTAATTGACGGCGAAGGCCCAAAATCCTAGGATAGACAAGGTATGTCTAGCGCCCCAGCCTGTACAAATGCAAAGATCAATGTTTACCAAAATTTAATTAATAGTTTAATTTAATTAATTTATGTTAATTAGTACACATTTAGAAAATCAATTTCAGGGGCTTACCATGGGGCTTCTTCCAAGAGTCTTGGGGCAAATTGGCTTCCACACGTTTTTCTTCCATATTGCAAATGTATAGCTGTACACACGGAATGAATGAATGAATGAATCATGAATGAAAGAATGAACGTGCAGCTCTGACTCTTCTAATGATCCTGGAGCTCCCTTATAAATACTCGGCATATCCATTTTTGTGCTGTGTTTAGCATTATATTACTGAAAATAAACCCATTTTTGCTCGAATTACTACCGTCTTGCAAAACCGGGAAATTCTCTCCATGTTTGCAAAGTCAATTTCTCAAGACTTATAGTCTGACTTTGCGTAAAATAAAAATGCGGGATCAATCTATTCTTTTATTTGTTTTGCATCACGAGTTGTAGCTATACAGGCAGCATTTTCAGTGCGGTGTGCTTTATCTTATCGGGAAAATTTCATACGCTTCCTCCTTTAAATCTTGTGCAAGTGAATGTCTCTCTGCATTTTTTTACTGGATCATTGCCAGGGCTTCTGACTTCACTTTTAAATGCGCGCAGGGTTTGTATGTGTGCATTTACTGTGGTATTATCCATAGGCATCCTAAAAATTTAAGCACGAATAATGGCCATAAAGGGATTAATGTAGTTACAGGGGAAAAGATTTACTATAGGTACTTCAATAATTATGGGGCTTTGTGCAAACATTTGTGAATTAGAATCGGCCTTACAATATCTATACACTTTCAACAATAATATAAATTCAGTGTATCTTGTATCATATTGAAAATTCATTGATTTGACTTAAATTAATGACCAATTCGTCATGCACGCTTCACGGTTATGAAACGTTACCATTGTGTGCTTGGGGGTTGCCTACTGACACACAGAAATATAAAAATAAATAATCCATGTCTAAGCAAAAACATAATCTACATGTAAATAAAACATCAAAGTAATAATCCCCGCTTAAAATTAAAAAGACCATGGTCAATCAAGGCATATATGGGTTATGTATTCAAATACATAACCAAAGGAATAATTCAGGCTTAATCAGAGAAACAATCAACGCCTAAACAAAGAAATAAATAAAACTTAAACAAAGAATTAATTAAAACCTAAACAAGGAAATAATTAACACTTAAAAAAGAAATAATTAAAACATAAACAAAGAATTAATTAAAACCTAAACAGAGACATTGTTCAGGTGTAATCAAAGAAATAATGTGAACTTTCCCCTTATACCGCCCCCGCTTATAACGCTTCTTACTCTAAAACGGCACCTAAAAATGCTCCCCACAAGAACTTTTTCCAATTGCTAATAACAGAAATAACTGTTGCCTATAACGTCTCTTCGCTATAACGGGCACAATTTGCTGCTTTCGAGAGTGTAATAGACAGAGTGGACTGTATTAGTAGTTGTATATAGTTGACGTATTTTTATTTATATAATGTAGAATGTAGAATAAACGGTGATTTATCTGTAGGCCTGGTTCATTTGTTCCATTAGACGTGAATTGCTGCTTTGATTCAAAAATAATACACTCACAATCAGAACAAAATGGATAAAGCCTCTTTTTCGTAACACATAAACTTACAATAATTAGACCTTTCCAGGGCTGTGTAATCTCAAGATTACCTATATATAATTTAATCTAGCCGAAACGATTACCAATTATCTAATTTCTAATTCTAATCGCTGAGTTTATAATTTTATTAAACTAATCGTTAATCCCTTATCTAAGAAGACAAACAATGCAGTATGAATTCTAATAATTAATTTCTATCTATATACATATGTATGTAAAACAAATGGAATAGATTGAAATATTATTTCTAAAAAAAACTTCGAGCCAAATCATTCCAGTTTTACCAATGATGATTTCGAGAGTTATGTGTTTTTAAAGATTATAAGTAGCATTTAATTCACTAAAATTGGAAATTGCATTTCTTCATTTAATTTGTTAATTGATTATGGAAACAGATAATTCGATTAGTTAATCTAATTGTATTAGGTAATCAATAATGATTTAACTGTACTTTTTTAAAAATAATTAATTTAAACACCTAGTCACCTTAATCCATTTTACTAATTGGCAATTATTAATCTAATTTAAAATAAAAACGAAAACTAATTGTAATCTTTAATCTGAGAAAAAAATACTTTAGATTACACCGCTCTGGCACCTTTCTGATTATTCATTTTTTCACCCAAGCCCGCAAGCAAACATCCCACATCGGGTTGTCTTCGCCAGCCAACAATTACGAAGTTAAATCGAAGCCTGAAGTTTAACGCACGCACAATAAGATCCAACCCTACAAACCTGATCAAGCATTTTAGTATGCCTATAGGCATAGTATGCATATATGCAATCTTAATGCGCTACAAAGCCAATCCTAATAGAAATGTGACTTGAAACCAAGGAAGCACCTAGTAACACGGGTGTAATTATTGCTTGTGTTTAGAAAATATTCGCCGGCTTTAGGCTGCACGGATGTTTTAGTAATAATTGTATATATTACGTCATTTCGGTTCGTACAAAGTTAGCGTCAGCTATAATTAAATTGAACAAAGACCGAAGTCTTAATTTTAATGTTTATACGTACAAAATATATGATTACAGTTCATTACGACAACTTGGATTGAAAATTATAAAATGAAGTCAAGTCTGAATCCGTGGCACTGGATTCGTAGGTTTTAGATGAATTCACGGGATTGGTTGCTACAAATCCAACAGTGTGATTCTCAGAGTCGTTCCAAGGTTGCTGATCTCCGGATGCGTAAACCAAGTAAAATATACCTCCTGCCATGAAAATGGCGGCAGAGATGACGAACACCAAGCGCCAGTCTTCTACTCTTGGCTGGAAAAATATAAAAATTACAAATTTTGCATTATAACTCACTTGATTCTTAAAACGAGTAGAGGTGGCAACGATTCAATTATGAATCCGATTTTTCAATTCAATTCGATTCTATTCAAATACTTAGAAATTTGATTTGATATGACACCCTAAATCGAATCAAATAATTCGATTCAAGACGTAAATCGGATGATAAAATTTAATTAAAATCCGATTCATTCGATCCATTATTTAATACAAACTTTTTGGATATTCTTCCGAAGCAGAGCAATAATTTTCCAAATATTGCCGCGCAAAATTAACGGTAAATGTTATAACACGGTTATTTACATTTATTTGAAGTGACAAACTAATAAGACTTCATTATACTTTTATATGCTTAAAATTTGCAAACAGTGAAAAAATGTGTCACAATAATATATTTTTTGGACCGTTTAAATTAAAATCTGATTCACTTCATGGGCTTGAATCGAACTCAATAGAATCTTTTGCATAACGAATCAGATATAGAATTGCAAATTTCGATCCGATTCAGGCTTTGAAACAAATCGAGCTGAAATTTTTGGATGTATCGGATCATTGTTACCTATATATATATATATATATATATATATATACGCCATATGCGTACACATTTTACAAATCTACTTTGCCCAGTTTTTAAGTCAGCAAAATAGACCTTGGTTTGGTAAAATTTAGAATCATGAAATTAAAATTTCTTTAATTGAGAATCGTACGTTATCATTCAAGATGACGCCAGACACGTAGGGAGCAATAATCCCCATGACGTTGCCCACCGTATTCGTAATGCCCATCAGGATCCCGGCATGGTTTGGGGCAATGTCCACGTGATTAACGAAACAGCCAGAAAATAAGCAACCATTAAGTGCCATGGAGAGCGTGAGAAGCGCCACCGTCAAATTACGCTCGCAGCCAGAGTAGGCTGCTCCCACCAACGCAATGGCGGGGCCCACTTGAGCTGCAAACAAACACAAGGTACATATAACGATAAGCAAATTTTGTTATTTTTTTTGCAAATTCGAGAAAAATTCTGGGTAAACTTGAGTTGGATGTTGACTAAATTTTAGTTATTTTAAAATCAGTTTGTTAATATATACTTTATCTAAATTTCGAAAATGTTAAGATTAATATCTTCCCTCCAGAGTATTTCGCACTCACCGATGGTGTTGCAAATTTTCCGCACCCACGTAGTGCTAATGCGCTTCCGGGAACGGAACAAATCCATGATTTGGGAGGTGGTCAAGGAAACGAGCCCCATGAGGAGAAACGGGAAAGCAGAGAGCCAGCCATTCTACGGCGTAAAAGTTTATTTAGCAAAATTCTTACCACGTACATATTATTATTTTCCCGGGAAACTACCATAGGTATTTGATTTCTAAATTGGATCGGGATTGCGATAACCAATTCTTACCTGATTCATGTCGTAGTGGAGCACATTTTTCAAATAGGTAGGCAAGCTCGTGAGAACGGCGTAAAATCCCCAGAAATTGCACACGTTCCCCACCAAGATGGCCCAGAACGGCATGGACGTCCAAATGGTCCTCCACGGAACCGGGATTTTCACGGAGGGATCACAAGCAATGGAAGTCTCGATGTAATTCCTTTCCGCCACAGAAATGCTTGGGTGGACGGCCGGACTCTCGTGCATGAAGGCCCACCAGACCAAAAACCAAATGATGGTAACAAATCCCGGAAGGTAGAACAAGGATGGCCATCCGCCCATGACGCCAGCGTCCATTAGATAGCCTCCGGCCACCATAGTAATGGCCGTTCCCATTAAAGAACCTTTATAATAACATAAAGTACATAAAGTTATAATACATAAACTATATTTCTATGTAAAATGTAAAATACAAAATACCCCCAACATCTTTTTGGATGAAATATCGCTGTGACCGAAAAAAAAAACTTGCTACAGTGGAGTCTCGATATAACAACTCTGAAGGGAAGGGCAAAAAATATTGTTACAGGGAAATGTTGCTATATAGAGCATTAAATATGCACCTTACATGTACGAAGGGCTGTTACAAATAATGTAATAATGCTGTTACAGATAAATGCTGTTACAAAGAGACTTGTTATAGAGAGACTCCACTGTACTTGGAAAGTCTGCAAATTAAGGTCTGATTTACCCGCGTAAACAACGCTGCCGATGATGCTTCTCTCGTTAGGTGGCGCCCATTTGGCTATAATGGCATGCATTGTGGGCGCAGTTATGCCCTATAAGAAATTTGAACCAAAATTAATTAATAATTAATTAATACATACACACAGTGGACTCTCTCTATAACAACTCTCCTTATAACAACTTTTACTCTATAACAACTTTATTTTTCCGCCGTTCATATATGCATGGTACATATTAAATGTTCCGTATAACAACTTTTCGACATAACAACCATTTTTGCCGTTCCTTTCATGGTTGTTATAGCGAGAGTCCACTGCTCTCCCTTTAGCGTAAGATTTGTATTCTATAACTAAGAATTCGTTAGTACTACAAAAGAGTGTCTCTATAACAGCAGGGAAGGGAAGGAAAAAAATATTGTTATGTACTGAGAAATGTTGTTATATAGAACATTAAATATGTACCTTACACGTACGAAGAGTGGGGAAAATTTTGTTGTTAAAGAGACATGTTGTTATAAAGAGACTTGTCATAGACAGACTCCACTGTATAGGTAATCCGGAAATCGCTACATACCAACATATTTCAGTTACGGATTAATATTTTCCTCACCTCCCCAAACCCTTGGATAATTCTGCAGAGCATGAGCAAGTACTTGTCCGTCCTGGCCGCAATGGGCGTTAAAATGCCAAATATCCCCGTAATCAAAAGCCCAAATCCCATGGGCCATTTGCCCCCATATTTGGTGGCTATCATTCCCCCAGGGAATTGTGTGGTCGTATGTCCCCAAAAAAAGATACTTAAAATTAATCCCTGCTCCGCCTCGCTCCACTCAAATTCCCCCTGATCCTCCTCCTTGAATACACTCTCGGTGTCATTCGTAAATAATTGGGGACAAATGTCTGGATTATTCTCGGATTTAAAATTACTGGACGGCTTGACCATTCCAACAATGGCCAAAGATAGGTTAAAGCGTAGGGCGTAATTGACGGCGAAGGCCCAAAATCCTAGGATAGACAAGGTATGTCTAGCGCCCCAGCCTGTGCAAATACAAAGATCAATTTTTACCAAAATTTGTTATTAGTATTTCCAAAATCAATTTCAAGGGCTTACCATGGGGTTTCTTCCAAGAGTTTCGGGGCAAATTGGCTTCCACACTTTTTCCTTCCATCTTGCCCTGTAAATATATATACTCTGAAAGAATGAAGGTATTGCTCTGACCCTTGCAATGACCCTGGAGCTCCTTTATACATACTCGACATATCCATTTTTGTGCTGTGTCATACCTATATTTCTGCGAATAAACTCATTTTTGCTCGAATCACTGCCGTCTTTCAAAACCGGGAAATTCTCTCCATGTTTGCAGAGTGAATTTCCCAAGCCGTATTGTCTCTGGTTCAGTAAAAGAAAAATGCAGGGTCCATCCTTTCTTTTATTTGTTTTTGCATCACGAATTGTATACAGGCAGCATTTTCAGTGCGGTGTGCTTTATCTTATCGGGGAAAAGTTCAAACGCTTCCTCCTGCATATCTTGTGCAAGTGCATGTCTCTCTGTATTTTTGTACTGGATCATTGCCATGGCTTATGGCTTCACTTTTAAATACGTGCAGAGTTTGTATGTAAACATTTACTCGGGTATTATCTACATATGTATATCCTCAAAATTTAAGCACGAATAATTGCAATAAAGGTAATAATTTGCAGGCAAAATGCTTTGCTATAAGCGCTGCAATCATTATGGGGCTTTGTGCGAAAACTTTTGAATTAGAATCAGCCTTACAATATCTATACATATACATACATAATTACACTTACAGAAATCAGCAATTAGAAATTTATTGTATCATGTTGAAAATTCATTGATTTGACTTAAGTAAATAGACAATGTCCCATGCACACTTGACGGGTATGAAGCGTGACAATTGTGCGCGTGCGTGTTGCCTACTAACACGCTTGATCCACGTCTACTCGCAGAAATATAAAAAAAAATATTCCAGTTCTGAGCAAAAAAATTATCTACGTTTAAATAAAGCGTCAAAGTATTTATCCCCGCTCAACAATCCAAAGATCAATCAAGGCCTATATTCAAATACATAACCAAAGGAATAATTCAAAATTAATCGGAGAAATAATCAGCGCCTAAACAAAGAAATAATTAAAACCTAACGAAGACATTTTTGAGGCCTAAACAAAGGAATAATATGAATTCCCTTCTTATAACGACCTCTCTTGTAACGGTTCTTACTCTTTAATGGCACCTAGTAATGCTCTTCATGGGGATAATAATAATAACAATGCTGTGCACAGGAACGTTTTCCAATTGTTAACATAGAAATATTGGTTCCCTATAACGGTTCCAAGTTATAACGGCCAAATTTCCTGCTTTCTAGGGTGCTATTATAGATAGAGTGGACTGTATGGTTGCCATATTTTTGTTTATGTAATGTAAAATCAACGGTGGTTTGTCGATAGGCCAGGCTTATTTGTTCCACTAGACGTGAATTGCTACTTTGATGCAAAAATAATACACAGTCGACCCTCTATAGCGGTTCCCCTTAAATCTACAAAGTTTCCCCGTTATAACGAAAAACCGTAATAGAGAGCAGAAATGTCTATGTTAACAATTGGAGGAAGTTTTTGAGGGAAGCATTTTCTGCCACCGTTATGGAGGGAAAACCGTGATAAGGGAGCCTGTTATAGAGAGGTTGGACTGCTTACGCTCAGAATTAAATTGATAAAACCGCTTTTTTGGTAATACATAAACTTACAATTAGATCTTTCTAATTGCAGTGGAGTCTCTATATAAAAACTCTAAAGGGAAGGGCGAAATATATTGTTACAAGGAAAAGTTGCTAAACAGAACATTAAATATGTAGCTTACATGTATACATATTGACATGATATAACGACTGTTATGTTATGGCATGGTCGCGTTCCGTTGCGCATCTCTATTATTGTTTCTATT
>JAQGBT010006649.1:0-12109 GCA_034698585.1 Disparrhopalites patrizii | reverse complement strand
CAAAGAGAGAGAAAAGAGAAAGAATTGCAAAGAGAGAAAAGAGAAAGAATGGCAAATATAGAGAAAATAGAAAGAATTGCAAAGAGAGAGAAAAGAGAAAGAATTGCAAAGAGAGAAAAGAGAAAGAATGGCAAATATAGAGAAAATAGAAAGAATGACAAAGAGAGAGAAAATAGAAAGAATTGCAAAGAGAGAGAAAAGAGAAAGAATGTCAGAGAGAAAGAGAGAGAGAGAGAGAAAGAGGGGGAAAGTGAGAAAAAAAGGAGAGAATAAAATGAAGAGACAAAATAAACGTGTATAAAAGGCTGGGTGTACTCCTTGTACGGCCAAGTGGGAGCTTCGTGCAAAATTACTGCATTGCCTACTCCGGCTACATGTGGAATAAAAGGCTTATAATAAGGACACACACACTGCTACACAGCCCCGAAACAGTCCACCGAAAAGCTCTCTTCCCATTTTTTTCACAATATTGTACTCCTCTGTATACTTGTGGAGTACATTTCTCACTCTGGATCAAATCCCATGTATGTAACAGGCCATACACACATGCTAACCCATACTATTAGTTAGGTATGTACAGAAGGACTCATGTACGTGTCTCTTCGATTTTTCTCGCCTCACATTTTTTTCTCTACTACCCAACGACTCCTTTTCTTCTATTTATATGTAAGAAGAGTGAAAGAGAGAGAGAGAGAGAGAGAGAGAGCGAGACGCCTTTCTGGGGTGGTTCAAAGGGTCCTTGGTTCCATTTATATACATACGAGCTCCATAGCACCAGTAAATCCATACACACCATTTGATGTACACAAGTCAGTAATTTGGTTAAAGTAAAATACGGCTTGCCAACTTTCCCCTCTCGCACTTCTTCTTTTTTGGTTTAAGAAGGGAATGTCTGAGAGAAAGAGAGAGAGAGAGAGAGAAAAACCGCAATAATTCCCTGTCTCTTTATATTCCCTGTACCTTCACCAATTGCCCTTCTTTCCAAGGCAATGATATATGACCTATGAGAGACATTTCGGAGGGGGAGGGGGAGATGGTGCAGAGGCAAATGCGAGCAAATCACCAAGGAAAATGAGTGCTATTGGGATGAACACAGAGGGAATAGCTCGGCAAAGAGAGAAGGATGGACATACCTCTAGAAATTCTCTCTCTCTTTTCGCAGAGACAGAGAGCTAGAGAGAGAGAGCAAGAAATAGCGAGAGAGTGAAAGAGAGAGAGAGAAAGCGAGAATGAAAGAGAGACACGGGGAACCGATTTGATCCTATCTGCAATTTCACCGAGCATGCAAGGCCGAAATAAAAAGATTTTTACTCAGCATATTCCTTGTACACATTTTATGATGGAGACAAACCCAGAAGGAACCGGAATTTTTCGGGAAAAGATTGTAAATGAATCAACTTTTGTTTATTTATTATCCCCATAAAACGTCAAGGTCATGCTTGATGAAGACTTAGCAAAGACCGAGAAATTGGGGCATGACGGGGAAAGTTGGAGGCGGGGGATATTTTAATTTTTTAAATAAAATCCTCTTCGGGTTGTAAATACATTTTTGTAAATTATTTCCCTTCTATTGAAATAAATGGGAAGTGTTAAGGCGACCGTAGACAGGAAGGAAAACAGATGGAGAAAGAGGGAAAAGTAACCCCGACATGGAGAAAGGGAAACTTAGACGGGGTGTACAGGAATGGAATGCAGACATCAGATAGACCACAACAAAAAAAGACATGGCAAACACTGCAACGGAAAATAAATAAAAACGAACTAGGGGGAAAATAGTGAAAGGGAAGTAGTGAGAATGGAAAAAGAGAGGAGGCAGAGGGGAAATAAAAAACGACGCACAGAAAAAGAGAAAGGCAAAATGAAGGAAAGCACAAAAAAGGGAAAGCAATCAAAGGAGAAAGGAAGACACATTAAGCAAAAGAAAAAAGAAGAGCTAAAAGTAAACGAGAAAGGAAGACAAATTAAAAACAAAAGAGAAATAAAGAAAAAGTAAGAGCAAACGGGAAAGGAAGACAACTTAAGAACAAAAGAGAAATAAAGAAAAATTAAGAGCAAAAGGGAAAGGAAGGCAAATTAAAAACAAAGGAGAAAGGAAGAAAAATTAAGAGCAAAAGAGAAAGAAAAAAATTAAAAACAAAAGAGAAAGAAAGAAATATTAAAAGTGAAAGAGAAAGAAAGAAATATTAAAAGTGAAAGAGAAAGAAAGAAATATTAAAAGTGAAAGAGAAAGGAAGAAATATTAAAAGTGAAAGCGAAAGGAAGAAAAATTAAAAGCAAAAGAGAAAGGAAGAAAAATTAAAAGCAAAAGAGAAAGGAAAAAAATGAAGAGCAAAAGAAAAATTAAAAGCAAATGAGAGAGAAAAACATAGAAAGAAAGAGAGAGAGAAAAACATAGAAAGCAAAAGAGAGAGAAAAATATAGAAAGCAAATGAGAAATACAGAAATCGAAAGAGAGAAAGAGAGAAAAATAAATAATACAAGAAACACAGAGAAATAAATAAAGAGGAAGCCAATAATTCAAGAAAGAGACGTAAAGCAAACGAGAAAGTACAGAAAGAGAAGAATAAACAGCAGAGAGAGAGAGAGAGTAAAAGATCAAAACGAAAAGTGTAAGTAAAACATGGACAGAGAAAGCAAAACAGACGGAAGGAGAAACAAAACAGATTGAACACTTCCAAGAAAAAAAATGGGAATAAAAAGTTCCTTAGAAGGGGAATCCCTCGTAATAAACCGGGAGCTAATAACATTCCTTGGAAAATCACTTGATCCGGTAATAAACCGGGTAATAAGGAGAAGCTGCTACTCTCCCGGCGCCATCCCGGCCGAATCTCGCAGGAATTCTATTAGGAGCAAATAAATATTTCTGGACACTAATAATAATAAATAAAAGCCTGGAACATCCAGTTCAGCTCAATCTGACCCTCCACTCCAAGACACTCTGGGATGATCCTCCACAGGGGGAAATCTGATCTTTATTAGCAGAGGAATTCCCCAAAGGAAATCGAGGGACATTCCATCCTTAATCACATCTCGCTACAGCCAATCCAATTGAACTCCGTGACCTACGACCCTGTCTTTTCATTTGGTCTTGGAGCATAAGTCGTAATTAGAAGGTGAGATCTTCTGGCGGCATTTCCTCACCGATAATGCCCGAACGAATTGGAGGGAATTTCGGTCTTGAATTTCATGTCAGTGACTTCTCAGGATAAAATCCCTGGAATTTCGGATTCAGATTTTATCCAACATTTTCACTTTCAGGGAGACTTTGTCATATTTTTCAAATGAGAATAAATTAATCCGGATTGAATCTCAGGTTTTTTAACATTTGATTTTTTATTTAATCTGAGTTTTAGCTGCAAGTTAGTTACCAATTTCATCTGTAATTTAATTCCAGTTTAATCTCTCATTTCATCTGAATTTATTTTATTTCATTCCAATTATAGCTCATTTCATCTGAATTTTATATTTTATTTAATTCCAATTTAATCTCTCATTTCATCTAATATTTCATTCCCATTTAGTCTCTCATTTTATTAGCATTTTATTTAATACCAGCTTAATTCTGATTTAGTTTGAATTTTATATTTAATTCCAATTTAATTCTGATTTAATCTGAATTCTATATCTATAAATAATTTTATCCGAATATAAGATATGGTTTAATCTAAATATTTAATTTATTTAAATTTAATCTCTTATTTAATCCGATTCCCTCACTTATTACTTACAATTTTATAATCTATTTATAATTCATTTACTTTAAATTAAATTTTTGAACTAACGAAAATTTAAATTTATAATCCAACCTAAATTCAACGTCTGATTTAATTCGAATTCATTCTCGAATTTTATCCTTCAAATTACGAACTGCATAAGCCAAAAAACTCCTCTGAATTTACTTTAAAATTTATTTTAAAATTGAATTTAAATAAAACGATTTGTCCCGAATTAAACAGCAATTGCAGCAGAAATGAAATCTCTGGATTAATTTGTTTAATCCTGTGATCCAATCCGAATTTGAATCCCGAGTTAATCCTTTCTCCCAGAATTTAGTAAAACTCGTTCCGTTTTTCGCTCAGTCTTTATTCTGTCTCCAGTCACATTTCGGGCGGGAATGTATCCAATAATTAAAACGTCTACTTGTGCTCATTCATTCGGTTCATTTAAATTCCTTTGAGCTCCTGCCCTGACTTAAACGTCCTAAATTTGCACCAGTGTCCTCTGGACCCGGATAAACCGTGTATTGTGGAGTAATTTAAGTGGTAAAGGAGTTCATTGCGACCACAGAAGCGCTTTAAAGCCGTTGATTTGATTTACTCCTACCAGTCCAGGTCGATTCAGCGGCTCCAAATGGTCACAAAAACAAAGTTTGGTTTATGTTGGGGTCTATATAATAGCTATATAGTAAAATATATAGCTAAAGTTGTACCTTACGCATTACCATTTCACAGAGCCTTTTCCTCTCTGGCTTTTCTCTTTTGCCTTTCTCTCCATCCTGCCTTTGTGTGTCTGTCCTCCCCACTAAAAACTTTCTCCAGAGATGAGAGAATTACGGAGGGCTTGGAGGAAAGCCTTCTTCCATGAATGTTCGCAGAGCCTCCCTGCTTTGTCTCCTTTGTATACCTTTTGTTTGCATACACAAATGTACTTTCACATGGATTGTGATTAGGGGAAAGGAATAACAAGGAAATACCTGTATCCATACCTACATATAAATGTGTACCTGTCCTCTGCCAAATAAATCCATATGCACGTTAAAAGTCCCGCAGTATCCGTTACGAGCCTCGTCGAGTTCCGCACCACACCGTGTTTTTTGCTGTTGTTGTTGAGTGAGCCACGCGATGCTGCAGTTAATGGCTTGGGACTGAAAGAAACGGCAGTGGCACGATTCTTGCTCTACTATTTTGCATGGGGGAAAGTGTAGTCGGGGGGGGGAGTGAAGGAATTGTGTTTGGACTGGGTTACTATGCCTTCTCCCATTTCTCACACGTTTCTTTGTGTGTCGGGCGGATGAATGAACTCTCACAGAATTTTACTTTCTCTTCTCCAGCTACATTTCTCATCTCCTTTTCACTTCTCACCCTCTTTCTTCTTTCTTCTTTTGTACCTTCACATTGCCTTCCATGTCTGATTCCACTCTTGGTTTTGCGTTATCCCTTCATTTTGATTTGTTTTGTTTTCCTTAGACTTTCTCCACTGCGCAGTTGAATTTTCTTCATTACTTTTCTTTTTCAATTTCTCCCTTGAATTTTTCCTTTGCATTTCTTCACTGAATCTCTCCCTTAAATTTCTCCCTTAAATTTCTCCCTTAAATTTCTCCCTTCAATTTCTCCCTTAAATCTCTTTCTTAAATTTCTCCCTTCAATTTCTCCATTAAATCTCTCCCTTAAATTTCTCCCTTCAATTTCTCCCTTAAATCTCTCCCTTCAATTTCTCCCTTCAATTTCTCCATTAAATCTCTCTCTTCAATTTCTCCACTGAATTTCGTCCTTGAATTTCTCCATTGAATTTCTCCATTAAATCTCTCCCTTGAATTTCGCCATTAAATCTCTCCCTTCAATTTCTCCATTGAATTTCTTCCTTGAATTTCTCCATCGAATTTCTTCTTTGAAATTTCTCCCTTGAATTTCTCCCTTGTCTTTCTCCATTGAATTTTACCCTTGCATTTCCCCCTTGAATTTCTCCCTTAAAGTTCTCTTTCAATTTCTGCCTTAAATTTATGTTTCAATTTCTCCCTTAAAGCTCTCCCTTAACTCTCTTCCTGCAATTTCTCCCTTAAATTTCTTTTTCAATTTCTCCCTTAAATGTCTCTTGAATTTCTCCCATCATTTTCTTCTCTTCTGTTATCTCTTATTTTTTGCTCTTGAAATTTCGGACTTTCCCCAAGTTTTCCTGTCTGTTTCTCACCATTAATTGTTCCAATCTTTGCCTTTCTTCTCTGTTTTCTCTCAGTTTTGCTTTCAGTTTACTGCTTTTATCTAGCTTTCACTTCACCAGTGCAATAATGTTTTTGTTTATTTGTGTCGCAGTTTCTTCCTATGTCTGTCACTATCTCCTTTCTGTCTCTCGTTTTTCACTTTCGTCTTGTTTTCTGTCACTTTCTAATTGGTTTTTTACGGTTTGAATTATTTTTGTCTCGCTTTCTCCTTGTCATCTGTCCGTTTCTATATTTTTGCCTCTCCAGTGATTTTCCATTCTCCCAATTTTCCATTTTTTCTCCCGGGTTTTTCAATTTGCCTTTACATTTCCCATTGCTTTCTTTACCTTTCCTTCTCTTATTCTAATTGTAAGTTTACGCATGATTCCCCCAATGTTTTGCTCGACTTTGTTTTCGTTCACTTTCTATTTTCCTGTACGTTTCTCTTGGTTATGCACTCGTTAACTATATTTTTAGTCTAATATTTCCCAGTTTGCGTCCCTGTGCGCTTCTTCATTGTCTCTCTGACTTTCTTTTATTGTCTTTCACTTCTATTCCGCTATTCTGTCTCCATTTTTCTATTTAGGCCCATTATTTCCTCATTGTTGTTTTCACTCTCTACATTGTTTATCGTTATTTTTCCATATTAGGCCCAATTCTTCTTTCGTCCCACCATCTTTTACGTTTCACAATATTCTCTCTCACTTTCTTCATTTAATCCGTTCCCCTCCTTTTTTTCTGACTTTCCCCTCTGTTGATGTCTCCCCCAGCGTTCCGTATCATATCTTCTTCCTGAGCAATTCATCTCCCTTTCACACTTTCGCCTTTTATTCCCTCTTCGTCTCCCTCCCTCAATCTTTTAATGCACCAATTTCCCCCAGAACCGCACCCTCATTGTTATTCCCCATTGTTTGCCTTATCACTTCCCTCCTCCCCAGAAGAATAATTACCACATAGTTAATTTTACGACAACAATTAGGGCTTTGTTGTACCCCACAAAGAACTAAAAACTCTCGGGGACCATGAAAAGGAGCCTACAAGCTCCAAATGCATAACATGCCCCTACAAGGGGGAAGAGAAAGGGAGAAAAATTGGAGGGAAAATAATCAGCAAAAAAAATACTAAGCAACCAAAAAAAAAAAAAATGAAAGGAAAAAAGACAGCTTAATAGAATGGAAAAAGGGGAGAAAATCAGAAAATGACGCACCCGCGTGGAACAAAGGGAAAAAGCCTGGCTTTCCTCCGATGAGGGTCAAGGAAGGGCAGGGAGGAATTGGGGGAAGACTAATTACTGTAGCGTTTTGTGGGTATAAATGATCGTTGTATTGTCCTCACTGCCACCACATTCAAAGGGTACAGGGTGGCTTCGTGTGGAAAGCGGGAATAAAAAAAAATTGGGGATCGATTATTTAAGTTTTTACTGGAGACGTTGACGCTGAGTTGAGTTGACCGCAATCGATTTCGATCCGTTTTTTTTTTTGCGAGTCACATTTTATCATGCTTTTTATAGGGAATCCTCCCCTATACAAAGTGCTCTTGTCTATACCGTATGTTCGCCGGAAATCGCAACCGGTTCTTCTCTTTATAACTGGGATCAATGAAATTTTGTATTTTTAGTTGTTTCAATATTTTCTGGGGTCTTAATGAAATTTTGTATTTTTAGTTGTTTCAATATTTTCTGGGGTCTTAATGAAATTTTGTATTTTTAGTTGTTTTAATATTTTCTGGGATCTTAATGAAATTTGAATTTTTTTTTCTTTCACGGCTCTTTCGTGCTCGAAATTTTTCACGAGCTGCAAAATTCAATTTCTATCTGGAGATTTGACTCCAAAGAATTTTACTTTCTAATCAGAGTTAAAAAATCGTGAATTTAAGTACTTGCAGTAAGATTTAATCCAGAACCTCTTTGGTCAATGTCACTGTAAAACCTACAAAATTAATAATGACAAATATTGCGGGAAATTCTGGATCATTTGACTAAAGCAACATCACTCGTAGTTTCCCTCGCGCCGGTAGATTATTTTGCGAAAAGTTCCTTAAAACACTTCTTCGCGCGTTGCGCATGGCGCTGTGGTTTGCTATTTGCAATCTGAAAATATTGCATAAATTGAAATTGCAGAGTACGAAAAGTTTAATATGTTAACATGGGATGTTTTAACGCGTTTCACTTGTCATTATTTTTAAATGTGATCCTTTTGAATGAAATTACTTACCAATTCTGAAAGCTTGACTTCTTAGCATTCCGACAAGGTAGTTCTCTCGTGTCTTCGCCTTGTTGTAGAGAAGTTATAAGAAGAAGAGCCGGTTGCGTTTTTCGGCGAGCATACGGTATATTAATGTTCTCATTGTATATATGTATGCACAAATAAATATATACATATGCGTGTGTATAGTGTATACACATATGTATAGGTATAAATACGGCAAAAATAAGATAGGAAATATTAATTTTCCCTCGGAATCAGCCTGTAAATTGATCTGCGGACTTTGCTTTCTCCTGCTTTTAATCATTATTAATCTGCTATGAAAATAAATCGATAATAGGTCCATATTTTTGTTTTTTTTACCCGCAGTACCGTTCCACCACCGGGCGAAAGCGGGTGACCACACATTGGCGGGTAAACTTTTTTTCCTTCCGAACATTTAACCCACACAAGAATTGTCCCAGGGAAAAAAAAAGCTTCCAGGCGAACAGATTCAACCCCGAAAGTGTTATGACGGCTATGAATTTCTCCCGGCTCGCCATTCATCTCCGGGAAACGCAGTGACAGCTTCCAGGCCGCTCCCCACGTTTCTACCCGCTTTTTTTTATACACGTAAGTAAATATGTGCCATTGTAAATACGATGTCAGCATTTTTTTTTCCTTCGAGTAATTAATTTGCCATGGGCGTTCGTGTGATTTATGTACCGAAAGGGTATTTTGTGGCATTTGGAATGGCAGTTAATTAAGTAATTTGGGGGAAATACGGAATTGACCAATTAAAGCTCTGGAGGAATCCTTTTTTCCCGGAATATTTTGGGGGGCATCTCTGCCACGGGTTTTTCGGATGGCTATATGAGGCTATATTTTGCGCTAAGCCCGTATAGAGAGGCTTAATCGGACTATTCATATATCTGTATATGCTTATAAATAAGCAATTTAAAAAAGAAAATTAAAAACATTGGAGGTTTCAATCGCTGTATTAATTAAATGGCCGTCCCAGCTGTAGAATCCGAGGGAACGTTTTAATCCTATCGGGCTTTATATAATTTTATCGGGCTAAATATATTGATATAATCTGTACATATGTACATATATAGATGCCATTTAGTGGTATATGCTATCATAGAATAAATTAGATGAGCTCTAAGCAATCCCAAACTGCCATGGTCCAGCTGTGTCACGGCAGAATTTGGCAAAAAAAAAACCAATTTTATTATTAGACGTTGCGGTTGCGGGTGTCCATGCATTATTAATAGAATCTGTGGTCCCCGCAAGGTCGTTCAAGGTCATTTCTGTGTGCTATTTGTATAAAAAAAATCCGCCGTAAATTGATCAATGTGTACAGTATGTGTGTATATATGTGGCCAATTATTTCTATGCTCTTTTAATTTTGTAGCACTGTGGAATGTGTGAGAAACAAACTTTTTATTTTTTAATTTTTTAATTTATTTTTTTCCTTTTCAGTGACACAGCACTTGTCTCAATGTAAAATTTAAAAAAAAAAACAAAACAAATAAAATACAATGGACGCAGATGATTGGTTGAGGGCAACACAGACTGTTCTCAAGGACGTTGAGCGCTCTCCGTCATTGTCTGTGTCCAATGTGCGCCATCAGTGATTGTTGATGTTGTGATTGTCTTTGTAATTATTGTGCTTGTACAGACATACGCACACGTTTTTGAATTGTCGCTGTAAATATTCTGTGTGTATTACATACCAAAATAAAAAGAAGAATTCAGTGTTTGCTTTAAAAAAGAAAGGATAATAAGCGTCCTGCACCGCCCTGTATCGTTCTGTGTTTTTGTGCTTCTCTTCTTTTGCGAACGGAAAACTTTGGAAGTGACTCGTTCATTGGAACAAGAACATTTATTTTTTTCAAAAAAAAAATATTTCTTTATTTAAATTTACCGCCTAAAACTCGGGCAAAATGTCGTGGGAAAACGATAACAAGTCCCTGTCTGCGGGGAGCTGCAATATTGTAGAGATTGTGGAGCCTGACCTCGGCTCAGCTCATCTCCAACCCGTCTATCATCCCGCCTATCCGTCGTCACATAGCGGGAATCGGAGTCGCAAAAGCTCCAGGTTCGTCTTTGTCTCAATTTATATTTTTTTAATCACTTACATTTACACGTTCTTTAAGTATACAGTGTTCTTTACACGTTTTACAATTATTCTATTTTACACGTTTTACAATTATTCTATTTTACACGTTTTACAATTATTCTATTTTACACGTTTTTTATTCTATTTTACACGTTTTCTATTCCATTTTACACGTTTTTTAATTATTATGTTTTACACGTTGTTTCATTATTCTATTGCACACGTTTTCCAATTATTCTATTTTACACGTTAATTATTCTATTTCACACGTTTTTTAATTATTCTATTGCACACGTTTTTTAATCATTCTATTTTACACGTTGTTTAATTATTCTATTTCACACGTTTTTTAATTATTCTATTTCACACGCTTTTTAGTTATTCTATTTCACACGTTTCGTAGTAATTATTATATTTTACACGTTTGTAAATCATTCTATCTTACTCATTTTTTAATTATTTTATTTTACACGTTTGTAGTAATTATTATATTTCACACGTTTGTAAATTATTTTATTCTACCCTTTTTTCAATTGTTTTAGGTTTCACGTATTTTAATTACTATACTTTACACGTTTGTTAATTATTCTATTCTGCTCGTTTTTTAATTATTATATTTTTCACGTATTTTAATTTGTTGTATTTTACACGTTTTTTAGTATTTAATTCTACATTGTAGTTTAATTATAAAATCTTACATGTTCTTTAAACCTTCAATTTCACACGATTTTACGCCTTCAATTCTAAACGCTTTTCAAACCTTACACGTTTATCTATCCTCCAATTGTACACGTTTTTAAGAATGAAATTTAATATTTTTTAGTATATTGAATTTTACACGATTTTTAACCATCGATTTTAATTGTTGCTGGAAAATGCACACATGACACTGTCGGTACTCCTGCATTGTTTCTAAATGGCCACTTGCAATTTGCATTCATTCGTGCTTAAATGCTTCCGAGAGCCGGCTTCTAAATGGGAGGAGAATCATACATGATTAACATGATGCTCTTCTTGTGTCCTTACTCTTAGAACTGAACTTATTCCGCTTTATAGCAGAAGGATCAATTGCTTATCTAAGGCTGCCTGGTGTTGGTCAGATTTTATATTTTTTGTTTAATACCGCAACCTTACAGCTTCGAAATTATGATATAAAATCTATTCGTGAGCCCAAATACTGGCTTCGCTATAAATATTCTGCATTCACAATAAAATTACTCGCATGTGAAAGCTTTGAAAGAAATTAAGAGACCAAAATATTTTACAAAGGATTTTAACGTTTTCCCGCCAAAACCCTTCAATTTAACCCTTCAATTCAACCCTTATTTTTACCCTTCAAACAACAATGTTTGGTTTATAATTATTAATTTTCAATGCTTTGAACTACAAAGGAAAAAGGTCAGAGAAAAAAAGGGATCAAAAGAAGGTGGCGAAAAAAAAATTATCCACATTTCCCCATGCTTTTTCCCTTTCAAACAGACCCTCCTACCCGCCTGCACATTTGTGATTATCCCAATAAAAAAAATGGGTTGCGTGTCAGCAGTGAAGAAAAAATTGGACAACTTTTGTACCCCAAAAAAAAAGATCTGCGTGTGCACAAGCCCAGACTTCATTGTAAGGTTACGTATTTATTCTGGGAATTGAGACAAGAAAGTTGTCTATATTATCGAGTTTATAATACAGGCAACTTTATATGTACATATATACAAATATAGAAAAAATTAAACAAAACAATGTAGAAAAATATTTAGAAAAAACATATAGAAAAAAATAAACAAAAAAATATAGAAAAATATTTAGAAAAAACAGAAAAAAATAAACAAAAAAATATAGAAAAATATTTAGAAAAAACATATAGAAAAAAATAAACAAAAAAATATAGAA
>JAQGBT010006648.1:0-12114 GCA_034698585.1 Disparrhopalites patrizii | reverse complement strand
GTGTGACTCAAGCTGTTGACAAAGTGGTACATCTTGCAGAAGAATTCCCCGAAGATCCACCTGTAACAAAATCGAGACAAGAGATCTTAAGGACATATCCAGGAGCAAACTCATTCCAGTGAATACATAGTATATACAATGTACCTACATAAATACAATCCGTGTGCACGGCCCCTTATTCACTATTGATTTGAAGCAGCAGAAAAGAGGTAGAAAAATCCCATTCAATTACAATGTCACCCAAAATCACGGGAAGAAGATTAGACATCTTGTACGTCTAGATGTCTGGACAGACACAAAGGAGATTGGTCTGGATATGGGACTGCTAAGAACGTTGGAGTGCCGAGAAGAAATTAATTACAGAGGAAGCTTTTCCTTGTCTGTCTCAGCCCATTTCTTTGGGTCGTTTACAAGTGGTTGTTATCTCCACGTGAATCGCCTCGGCGTGCATCTAATCCTTCATTCTTCCTCTACCTTTCCCTCTCCTTCACTTTCACTTTTACCTTACGCAAGCTCAGATAAAGTATGTACATATGGGATCTTCCCATCTACAGAAGTATACTTATGTATGAGAGGATTTGAATTTCAAACGGAGGTAATCGGAAATGAAAAGTTTCCAATTTCACAATAAACTCTTCACCTGAGTAACCTGCGAAGTGAGGCATGTCCTTTTTATCTCATGCATTTCCTATCCTGTACATAAATACATTACATATATGCACATGTATAAATACGTATGTATTTATATTGTTACATCAGTATAAAACCCGTTCCACGGCGTCACGGTGTGTCAAAATAAAAAAATAATCTACGCCTACATTTAAACAATAATCCCCGCCTAATCAAAGTCATACTTCACGCCTAATCAAAGGCATAATTCCCGCCTAATAACAGTTATAATCCGCGCCTCATCAAAGAAATAATAATCTCGGCCTAATCAAAGAAATAATCAAAGTCATAATTCACGCCTAATCAAAGAAATAATCAAAGTAATAATAATCTCGACCTAATCAAAGAAATAGTCAAAGTAATACGTAATAATCCCGGCCTAATAAAAGAAATAATCAAAGGACCAATGCACGCCTATATATAATCAAATACATAATGAAAGGAATAATTCAGGCATAATTAAATAAATAATTCAGGCCTAATCAAAGAAATAATTCAGGCTTACTCAAAGAAATAATTCAGGCATAATCAAAGAAATAATTCACGCCTAACCAAAGGAACAATAGCTACTTATTTTCCACGCCTACATTAAAAAATCACTCCACGCCTAATCATATTAGTTGATGTATTTTTGCTTATATAGGCTAGAATCAAATGTGATTTACCTTTACCTAGTCCTGGCTTATTTATTGCATTAGGGGTGCATTGCTTTGATGAAACCAAAGGCTTCATCAAAATCATAAAAAACATTTCAAAAACATCATAAAAAAGCTTAGCTTTAGCTTATTCAAGTCCAATATAAAATAATGAAATTATAATAAAATTGATAAAACAGCTTTTTCGTAACACCTGAACTAAGTCCTTGATGCTTCTTCATTTTGACAGTCGAACTTGTCAACCAATGACGTGTCCCTGATCGAGATGTCATCGGTAGCCTAATACAATGACGGATTTAATTCCAAGCCCGATTTAAAAGTTTAGCACACGCACAATCAGATCCAATCCTACAAGCCCAATTGAGAGCTTTATTATACCCTCGCAGTGATATGCGTTGAAGCGAATCCTAATAAAAGCCAAAGAAGGACATCGTGATGCGGGTGTTACTCTTCACATTTAGAAAATGTTTGCCAGCCGTAGGCGACACGGGCATACTAGTTTATATTATACATAAATAACGTTGGCTATTCGCAAACCGCATTGTGTCACGGTTTCAAGTTTCATGGTCAACATTCAAACTATACTCTGGGAGCAAATGCAAATAGGCTTATAAAATGCTAAAATTCATGGATCATCATAATGATGCCAAAGTCACTCCTTGAATTGCAGCGTTTTAACTTAAACGCTTCTGGTTTTGAAGCGCAATTCTTTTAATTGTTAAATTGCACTTATTTTACAGGAATTATTCTATACGTTTACTATTTACAAAGGTGAAGTCAGTTGGACAATTTTCCCGGTCGTCAATTCTTTTGTAGCTTATTAAGTTATTTTGAAACTTGTGACGTTGGCCATTTGAAAGCCTTTCCAAATTTAATAGCCTTAAATACCTACACCCATAAAACGGCAAATTAGACTTGATTTAGTCATTCCCATCCAGACTTTCATTCTCCACCAATTGTCCATGTGAAAAACTTTTTAATTGCAGCCACTGTTAGTGTTTGTCCAAGCAAACGATTTTTGGACTACCTTTGTGCACGAATACTGCAAAACAAATAATCATTCGGCACGACGCGAGATATAGATTTTTCTGGCAGTTTATTTTAATTGTTTGAATTTCCTCAGTCCGCAGTAGGATTTACGCTCACTTTGTGTGTACGTGCCGGAAAAGATGAAGCTGCGGTCATATCATTCATAAGTGCACAAGTAAAAATGTTCCGTACAAGAAACAGTTACAAGCCTTGATCGATTTCGGGTACAAATGGATCCACACAATCCATGTTCGTTGTTACAGAACTGTCTCCCATATACAGTGGAGTCTCTATATAACAACTCTGAAGGGAAGAGCAAAAAATATTGTTACAGGGAAAAGTTGTTATACGGAACATTAAATATGCACCTTACATATTACGAGGGGCTGGAAAAATAATGCTGTTATATAGAAATGTTATGAAGAGACTAGTTATACTATACACACTCCACTGTACAGTGGAATTTGTTAACAACACTGAAGGGAAGAGCAAAAAATATTGTTACTGGGAAATGTTGCTACATAGACCGTAAAATATGTACTTTACATGTATGACGGGCGGAAAGAATAAGGTTGTTATATAGAATTGTTATTATAAAGAGACTTGTTATAGAGAAACTCCACTGTACTAACTACGACCTTGGACGATAACCGGCCGAAAGGTACAAACACATCCGAAAATTTCGTATTCACACTTTTATTATTAGAGAGAAGTAAATGTATGTATGTAGGTACTTTCCTTTTGAAGGTACAGTGGAGTCTCTATATAACAACTCTGAAGGTAAGGGCAAAAATATTGTAACATGAAAAAGTTGTTATGTAGAACATTAAATATGTACATTATATGTACGACGGGCTGAAAAAATAATGTTGTTATATAGACATGTTGTTATAAAGACACTTGTTATATAGAGACTCCACCGTATGACACACGTTATGCCCGCAGCACAAAATGTCGCCAATCCTATTTGCCTTTATATAATTCTGGTATTTCAGTGGACTCTCTCTATAATAACTTTCTTTATAACAAAAGTGCCGAAGTTTAACTTTGCGGGACATTTTTACGCGGAATTGAGATACATTTAAGTAATAGTAAATAATCCACCACCTCTTTTATATTTATAAATGTATTATATGTACATATGTTATATGTATGTTATATGTAATGCAGGGTACAAGAAAATCGCATGAAAATGTGGCAAACAGTCAGTGCTACAACTGACGGATATAAAATTCAGAATTTTCCGAAAATTATTGACTGGTTTTCGACAAAATTAATTTTTGTTTCTGTCTTTAGGCACAAATCTTTTAATGTTCTTCCACCGGTACAAATAGGAATAAGGCCGTTTTCTAAGCACAATTCTATTGCGAATGCAGAAAAAATATTTCTATAAATATCAATCACAAATTGACCAAGTTATGGCAATTTTTCTGCGCCAAGTTTAAAAAACTAAAATGTCTGAAAAATCTAGTTTTTTTATTTTATTTTTAAAAATGCATGTTTCTTATACAAAATGCTATTGCGAATCCAGCAAAAGAAATTTTATCCAGATCCGACCAAAATTACGGAAGTTATGGCGGTTTTTCAAAAAAAAATTAAAGTTTTTAGATAGATCAGAGATTTTTCACTTTTCTTTTTAAAAACCGCCATAACTTCCGTAATTTTGGTCGGAGAAATGCTGTCATGATGACCTGGACAGGACCAAATGGGAATGTCCTGGTGGAATTGGGTCGAAAAAAGTATTTCTTGTCCTCTATCCGGGCACTTCGGCCACTGAAGAACCGGATTGCATATTTTGGTTACACGACGCAAGTATTTTAATGACGAATCTCTCAATTGGCTCTTGCTCCTCTTGTCGTTGTCAACCTAAAAAGTGTAACGGAAAGTCATAATGTGTGTTGTGTTGTGTGTGAATTCTTAATAGAATCCATAGTATCGATATTTTTGTCAGTAGATTTTAATTGGAATTTATAATTACAAATATATGTATGTAAATATACATACATGAAGGAGAAAATTGGTGGTTAACCAGCGAAACCTGAATGCCTATATGTAATGTGTTGTGCCATACCTGAATTACGTAAATTGTATACGTACGGTATTATTTACGTAATTTTAACAAAACAAACTTTATACGTAAGCGTCAATTACACGTGTAATTTGTGCTAGAAAAATTTCGTAAATAATAACACAGGAAAATCTAGTGATGTAGTACTTATTTACACGAACGTGATTTAGTACGTTGCATTAATACGTTACATAACCGTGCGGATTTCGTTTTTCCACCAATTTCCAACTTTATAGTGACGTAACTTATGACCCAAAATGTTACTTGGGAAGTTACGAGTCTCCCAATTTATTATTAACGTGCATAATTTGGGCATGCTGAAACACTTTTTATGGCGCGAGTTACTTGTAATATCAGCCAAAACCAAAGATGTTTTCCCGTACAGTGGAATCTCTATATAACAACTCTGAAGGGAAGAGAGCAAAATATTGTTACAGGGAAAGATTGTTTTATAGAACATAAAATATGTACCTTACACCTACGAAGACCTGGATAATAATGTTGTTACAGAGAAATGTTACAGAGAAAAGACTTGTTATATAGAGACTCCACTGAATGTAAGTATAGGAAAAGTGAAGTATTTCAACTTCCTCTATATAATATGCACGGAGATAGATGTGTACATTCGAAGACTGGAAACACAAAACCGGTTTACTTCGAAAAGCAAAACTGACTTAAGCGTTGGCTTACTTTAAATGGATATATGAAATAACATATTGTTCCGCAAGCGTCGCGTAAATTCCGTTCGACATGTGTATAGTTTTGAATGTATTGCGCATGTGCAAGTATCATGTTTCCACTTCAAATGAAATTCCTGCCCACGTTTGAAGTAACTCAGCAATTCGCGATGTCTTACAGGCACATAAATGATTCCTGTCACAAGAAAACCCAACGTTTACTGCTGCAGAAAACTATAAAAACTGTTTTTAGTAATTCAGTACATTGGGCACTCACATATAACCTGGACTTAATAATATGCAAAAGTTTTGCAACATACAAAACTATATAGCACACCCGTATTATAGTGGGAGCTTGGTTAACTAACCTGTGGAAAAACATGGAAAATATATGCATAAATTACAATAATCGGTGCAGGCTGGATTATGGTTCATTATAATACGGTTGTTCGCTTTAATTGACCATTGAGGGCCTTAACCACAAGCAGTTACATACGTGACCGGTACACAAATCAACCCAGGAATGTTCGTGATCACCGTCGTATACTTCGTATACGAAAGGTCGAATCAATGTTACATTCGTTGTAATGTTACAATGTTCTTTGATTTCTGACCACTGTTCCCATTCAGCCTTCCGTTTTCTATATTTCCTCTTTTTTCACTGCAAGTGATTCACACGCATACATCATATCCGTGCCTATTGATATTTCAGCCAATATAATATATGCGTTGGATTTTGAAATTTCTGTCTGTTCAAAAATTCACTATACTGCTTTTCGTCAGAAGTTTATATTTATTCCTATTTTCTGTGGTAATTTACAAGCGTCATTGCATGGCATTTCTGTGCTCTACGGTTCGCTACCGATCCGAGCTAATAATTAAATGGTCAAATATATGGGAAATATGGGTACGTATCAAGACTTGGGTCATAAAAACGGTGAATCCAGGTCAACGTTTTGGATTGGGGCGAGGCCTCCGTGCAAAATCTTTTCGGATAGATATGGAAAAGTTGGTAATACAAATTTTTCATCTGGCGTCTATCCTCAAATGCGTTCCTTTCCACTGCCGGAAAAGTGCGCTGTTCGTTCAAAAACACCCATGTCGGTGGCAACGACACTTGTGGCTGGCCTACAACGCAATTGTGTACAATTACGCCATCTACCAAGCACTGAGCTTTCAACATCAAATTCGAAGGTTAGGATTAAATGAAAAAACGGCCGTGCACGCGGGTTTTACGCTCTTCTATTTCATGGTTGCTCCATTTGTGTTTGGAATGCTCCATCGAAGTCAGGAGTTGACCATGCTGATCAATCAATTCTTCTTCCTGCAAACAGAGGCAAGATCAGGTGATAAATGTTTTAAACGTTCTTCCTCAAACCAGGGATGGAGATCAGAATCGAAATTCGAATAAAAAAAAATTATTCAAGGTCAGTATTGGAATGGAAATCCGAATTTAATGATCGGAATTCGTAAAAATCGAATGAAGTATCGATTCCGATTTCAATCTTTATTAGTTGCCACGTCAGGACTGTTTTACATAATCTGTGTTTAATTGAATTGAATTTAGAGCCAAATCAAAATGGCTAAGTTCTACTAATATTTTAAAGTAAATTTTATATTTTCTGCAAGTTTTTACAATCAAAAATAGTGAAAATTGTCGGAACTATATAATTGCTCTTTCAACTGCTCCGTCATTCTTGAGAAAATCTTTTGTGTTACTAACAACAATATTTAAAAACAATAGTGTTAATTCAGTTTTTTGCTCAAGATCTGAATCTGAATCGAAAGCCGAAATATCCGCAAAATTATGGATTGATTAGAATTCAATCCGTATATAAAAAATAAAAATCAATCTAAATCAGAATCAGAATCCAAAAGAAAAATTTGTCATCTGAATCGAAATCCGAATCGGTATTATTTTTTGGATCTCCATCCCTGCCTCAAACAACCAATATGTATTTCAGTAACGACTGACTTCGGTGGGAGTTCTCTTCATTTTTTAATCCTTCACCATTTTTTGTGAGGTTTTAGGCAGATCTCTTCTAAGCCCAAAACGATGGTTTGACACGCCGGTTGCTGCGGCTATGATCCCATTTTTCGCGAGCAATATGTACTTGTTAGTTTGTCCCGGTGCGCTGTCCTGGTTCGTCATGTATCCGGACAGCTCCGCTTTCCTCTGGACTCTTTTGTCACCAGAAGTTCTTTTTCGAATAGAGTTCCTTGCATCCGGGTTTCTCCTGGAGATGTACCTCATCTGTGCCAACGCTACTCTTATTCTTGTGTATATATGCTTTTGGTGCGGCTGGGTCATTCAAACTCTCATTTGGGTCAAGGAACTTCGGTAATTTCGTATTACAACTGCTTTTTGGTTTCTTATTTTTGTATCTTAATATTTTTGTATCCTAAAATTTTTGCATCTTAATATTTAATTTATTTAAAGATTTATTTAAAATCCTCGTCCACATCTACACTATCCAAAATCTATATGGAAAGCACGGTATGACATCCGAATCGGTATTCGAATTCAAATCGGAATTATATTCATATTTTTCAGAATTTTAATCGGAATTAGTATCCATATTTTTGTCAGAAAAATAGTTTATTTGGAATTTGTAATTACAAATACATTCGAAATTCAAATTCGTATTCAAAAGTTGACAGGATTCCGATATTTTATTGTTATTCGAAAATTCGTTCATTACGTTGCTAATTTCCGACTTCGGGCAAGTTTTTTTTGCAAAATCAAGGTATTGTAACGATGACTTTTTCAATTGGCAGCCATATATATAACTATTTGGTCCATAAAAGCATGGATTGTTGCAAAATCAGAGTTGCGGAGTCAACTTTCTGTATTGATTTTGCGTTTATTTTAAGCTATACACATTGCATTACAAATAAATTTTAAAAGTATTCGAAAAGTATTTAAATACGTACTTATCTGTCTAAGTATTTGGAAAAAAATTCATCGGAATTAGAATTTGTATTTTAAATATCCGATATTTAATTTTGTATCGACAATTAGAAAAAACGCGTACATATTTTGATTCGAATTTTAATTCATATTTTTTCGGATGTCATTCCTTGACGGAAAGTACATGTTAACGCACTTTTCTTGGAACTATTGTCCAGCAAACGCGTCTGCGAGTGGCCGTTAATGGGGCGGGAAGATCAAAGGAATTTCCTGACGGCGTACCGGCGCCTCCAGATCCTCAATGTGCTCCACAACGTCGTGAATGCCCCGTTCGTGTCTCCATGCTTTGCACTGATTCTTGTGTGCTACTGCACCGTGTTTCTTTACTGCGCCATCGTGACCTACGACCTGGTGCCCATCATAATATACTTGGCCTTCGTCTTTGCCTCCCTTTCCATTTACTTCTACTCCCTCATCTTCTACCCCCTCGTCTCTCTCTGGACGTCCTGGTCCAGGGATTTACTGCGCGAGTGGACGAATGTAGTCACGATGAGCTCGACTGGATTAAAATCTGGAGATATTGTAGCGGTTTACGAATCGGCACGGAAAAAGTACTTTTTGTCGACTATCCGGGCACTCCAGCCACTCAAGAACCGAATTGCATTTTTTGGCTCCACGACGCCGAAAGCGTGCAAGATCTTTAATGACGAGGCTCTTAGTTATCTCTTGGTACTCCTCTCATTGTCCGCTTAATTTGTGAATTTATGTCTGTGAATTGACCTTATACAGTGGACTCTCGCTATAACAACTCTCCGTATAACAACTTTTTATTTATAACAACTTTATTTTTCAGCCCTTCGTATATGTATAGTGTACATATTAAATGTTCCATATAACAACTTTTCCACATAACAACCAATTTTGCCTTTCCCTTCAGGTTTTTTATAGCGAGAGTCCACTGTACATATATAGCTATACGAAAAGAGCAAAGGAAAGTCCAGCTTTAAATCCAGAAGGCGAGAGAAATTAATGCTCTGAATGCATTGCTACTTTACAATCTACACTGGAGTCTCTATATAACAACTCTGAAGGGAATGGCGAAAAATATTGTTACAGGGAAAAGTTGTTATATAGAACATTAAATATGCACCTTATATATATACGAAGTGCTGGAAAGCTAAGGTTGTTACAAAGAAATTTTGTTACATAGAGACTTGTTATAGAGAGACTCCACTGTATATACGCTATGTATATTTCCAAAACATTTCAGATTTGTTTGCAAAAATCCGTGAAAATAATGCCCGAGCAAGAGTTTACTGAGCAAAACCATAAAGAAACGTCATTCTGGGTTCGTTTTTTAGCAACCTCCCTGAAAATTTGTCTTGCGTTTCTCTTTAAAATTTTTTTTTGCTATTTCCTTGAAAATTTGTCTTGCGTTTCTCTTTAAAATGTTTCTTTTGCTATTTCCTTGAAAATTTGCGTTTTTAAAAACTTCCGTTTTTGTCCTGATATTATGATTTTGCCTTAATTCGTTTCTGATCTTCCCTGGAATTGTCGGGCTCGTGGGACTACCATTGAGTTTAAGTCAATTTAATTTAATTGAAATTCAAATCCTTGAACCAATATAAACCACATACTCTGAAAACATTTAATAAAAAGCGTCTTAAAACCCCCACAAGAAGCAGGATGGTTGCAAAATATAATAAAGCACATAGTGAATAATAATAGTTTCCCATTTTTGTATGATTTAGTATTTCGTTCGTATGGCCAAGCAAACATTTGTGTCAAGCGTAAAAGGAAAGCGTCTAAAAGCGTCCCGAAGCGTGACACGAGATTTATACTGTAGTACGAATTAATAAAAGAATAACAAGAAATAAACTCTGACGCAGACCTTTGTCAAATGACTGCAGTATGAGATTGTATATTGTTTTTGTTACATTATCTTTTTAAAGTATGATAAGAGATGTTGAAACTCAAATAGATATCAGGGCGTTGTCAGACAGTGAGCTCAGGCGGTACAGTGGACTCTCTCTATAACAACTCTCCTTATAACAACTTTTTCTCTATAACAATTTTGTTTTTCAGCCCTTCGTATATGTAGTGTGCATATTCAATGTTCCATATAACAACTTTTCCGTATAACAACCATTTTTGCTCTTCCCTTCAGGGTTGTTATAGCGAGAGTCCACTGTACTTATTTCCAGTACTTCCAGTAGTAATTACACTAGTCCAGGCTTTTGTATATTATTTGAAAGCAATACAATGGCATGGAGCGTACTGATGTTTATTTTATGGCTCATATGTCTACATACAACGGATGATTATACATAAAAAGAGCAATTTCAGCGTTTTTACTAAACATGCCGTCAGAAATTATATGCCATCGATTTAAACAGAAAAACTCCCGTCCAAGAATTGTGGGCATTTGTGTAACAACTATAAGCGCAATATTTGCTAAAATTTAAATCCATTCTGGTGTACCGGCTTTTAGGTAATTACTTTTTTATTGGATGTCTACGGCCGACGATATTTTAGGCTCTTCATCCGGATGTTTCAGCCATTACCTTTTATTGAAATTCAAATACACTACATACATTTGACGCTCCCTAAAACTAGGCAAACTGTTATACGGAACTTTGATTTTCCATCTGTTGCAGTAATCCATACATAGACAAACTTATTGTACTATGAAACAATGTCACGAAATGCTTATTAAAACTAATGCTAGTGCATGTGCACACAAGCATGAGTTAACTAGACCAATGCTTTGTCATTTTGCCAATAACAAATTTATTTTCCTTTTCCTGATGTACTGTAATAGCAAGAGTCCAATATGGATGTCATACCTACAAACAAATTCATTTCGAGTTCCACCATTTCTTTTACGACCGTCTATACTTATTTGTGAGTTTTGAGCAGCAACAGGAAGATCGTAAAGGGCATTTGGAACATGATCACAACGGATTACAACATTTACGTTCGGTAGCGTGACCCAAAGTGAGTATAAACACCAAGGATCTTGATTGCATTTTGCGCTATTTGAACTTGAGGTCAATTTCAATTTTTCTTAAATTCGAAATGGGAAAATTTAAATCGGGTTCAACATTGGGTTTTTGAATGAGGATAAGGATCCCCACTTTGCAAATTTAAATTTTTGCCCAACCCATACCCATGCATAAATTAATATCCTGCAAGCAATGATTGTGGAATGTGATTTTTCTATGTAATGGGTGAGCACAAGTGCTAAAAGAATCATTTCAGCAGATGGCCAGCAACACACGCAGTTCGCTCAAGTTTACATTTCAGTGTCCGTACTGCTATAGGAACCAGGAGACAATTCGTTACTTTTTCGCTTGTATTAGCACAAAAAGTTAGTCGTGAGTTGCCATTCTATCGCGTTGCGTTTAGTCAGCACTTTCAAAAACAAGCAAGTTACGTACAAAAATAGTTCCATTGCGCTGGACTATTGTATTGCTGATATTGAAGCATCTTAGAAGTATTATTGGAATCCAGACAGCGAACCTCAAAAATGTTTGTAAAATACAACGGCGATGGAAATTTGACTCTTACCAGTAAGTTCATTTAATTTTAATGTGATTTATAATTTCTTATTTAAAGAGAAAACTAGCAAAATTGCTTGTAATTATATGTACACTTATGTACATGATTCTAGTATAAGCATTGTTTTTAGTTTAGATTTAGTGACAAGTAAAATATGTAAAAAAGCAAAATTAGAGAACATTTTCTGTTATTAAGTTACGTATTTCAATGAAGATATAAAAAATCAAATCAAAATTAAGGTAAGGACCACTGTATTAATTATGAAAGGTACTCAAATGTAAAAGTTATTGATGAGTTCGGTGTAACCATTTCTGAGCAGCTTTTGTTGCAAAGGTATATTTAAACGTGGGATTCTCATATTAATGTATTAGCTGCATGCTTCCGCACCAATATAGTGTAAACCAGCGGTGAGCAAACTGGTGACATTGGTCACCCGAGTGACCATTCAACAATTTCGCTGTGACTTTTGCCAACATTTGGGTGACTCAAATGTACATTAGTTTTGCAGTTTATCAGTTCAAAACGGTTACACAGAAATTACGC
>JAQGBT010006647.1:0-12119 GCA_034698585.1 Disparrhopalites patrizii | reverse complement strand
CAATTCTGATGAAATCAATTTAAATTAGGAAGAAATTCATCCAATTCTGATGAAATCAATTTAAATTAGGAAGAAATCCATCCAATTCTGATGAAATCAATTTAAATTTGGAAGAAATACATCCATATTCGGATGAAATGAAATGAAAATGAAATTGAATTAAATTATGAGGAAATGAAATCAAATTATGAAGAAGTTCATCTAAATCATGACTCATGACGAAATGAAATGAAATTACGAAGAAATTAAAGAGGAAAAAACTAAGAAACGATTGCCTTTCCAGTGTCTAGAGTCTTTGCCATTCTCTTCAAGATGATCAAGCCCCTACTGAACCTGTCTTGTGTGGAGATTTTCGACACGAACGAGACCGTGTGGAAAGCTGCCATCCTCTCCCGCATTGACCCCGATCAAATACGACCGGAATTCGGGGGGACCAAAAAGGACCCTTGCCTCATCACCATCACCACCTGTGAGGATTACAACCCGGACGATCCCGATAATCTCTTGTATGGCTAAGTGCATAAATACGACATTTAATATACCTATTACCTAGACTTTTATTAACACATCCAGAATAATTATACCTTTCAATGTATATATGCAATATGTGTATTACTTCGAGAAAAAAATGAAATTGGATCATCTCCATGTCTTTCCAAAATATCCCGCATCCTCCGTAATATTCATGAAGAACTTGATCCATTCGTATAGCATTAGAATCACATGGAAGTAATCAGTTCGGACCATTCAGCGATGTGTATTCAATGTGTTAATATACATACATAATGCATGTAAATACATATATGTGTATGTGCACATATACATGTAAATACCCGCATTTATTTTTGGTATACTACTTTCAAATATTTGCAAAAAAAGCATATGTATGGGCATATTCGCTTTAAAAATGTATAATATAAATATAGTTAATCGTTATGTATGTATGTATACGCATGATTATCGTATGCACATTTTACTGTACTTGTTACGTTGTTACGGCCCAAAACATATTGTGGATCAATATTTATATATAATGTCCTTATATATATATCATACATATAAGGACATATCATATATCATGCATTATACCCATACCAATATACATTGTATTTTCTATGTAATATTAATATACCTACGTTTTTCGTGTGCTAAAAAGAAAACAACCCAATGAAACCACAATGAGAGATATTCTTTTATGTATGCGCACATATACATTATAGTATATGTATGTTAAAATTCTTGTTTTTATTTATTATTTACTTTACTTCTGTCCTACTCTTATTATGTGCGTAAACCAAGACTTTTATATGTATAATGTATAATGTCTATAAATATAGGTATATACATGTAAATATACTTCAACTTTGAAACGATTTTTTATTGTCCGTTGCGGCCTATTCATTTGCAGGAGGGTGATTCCGCATTGTAATAAAATCCCAATAAAAAAAACCCAATATATAAAAAAAAAAAATTAGATTTCGGGAGCCAGGAAGCAGCTGCGACTGTAACAAACCATATAACATCCCGCATGGTACAGTGTGTGGTAATAATAAGTAGTTGTTGGTGCGGGTATAGAGATTTATACATGGAATATTTATTTGATATGGGATAATCACACCCTTTAAATTCCTTTTTAATAATAATAACATGTAAAACTCCTCAGACTCGACGTTTTTATTATGGTCAGACCGCGGGTAGAAACGTGTGTTTTTAATTTTTTAACCATGTCCAAAGTGTCTCCAAGAGATGTACATATGAAAGGAATTTCCTTCAATGCAGTTTTGCCCATGTATGTATGTAATAATGTAATACATATGTATATACCTACGAAAAATGTCATATTGGCAGTACAAATGGGCGTTTTGCCTATTTTTGGTCACGCCACGAATTGTGTACGGCTGATTCAAAAGCACATTCAGGTGCATAGATGTGACCTTTCCCATATTTCCAGGTCATTTGTACGAACTGGGAAGGTAATAGGAGAGATATTACATGCGGAACGAAGTCTTATTTTTTTTATTTCGAACGAGGAAGAGGCTTGTACAAAAAAGAGTTTAATGTTGAATTATGAACTAGGTAGGTTTCCTACTAAACTTTGCATGGAGTGGGGAAAACTCCTTTTCTTCGAACAACAAATCGATCTCAGTTAAATAAAAGATAGAAAAGTAGAGTGTGATTAGATAGAGGAAAACAGGGTTAAGATACTTTATAAATAGAAAAATTGTATGCGTGCACAATGTTTTTAAGCTTTAAATAAATAAATGACGGTGGAATGACTGGAGCGGGAATGGTGAGTAGGGATTTCCTAGCACTCTTCTCAACCAATTCCTCGATAGTATAGTGGTAAGTATCCCCGCCTGTCACGCGGGAGACCGGGGTTCGATTCCCCGTCGGGGAGGATTTCATTTTTGCTGTTTTTTATCCAGTTTGTTACCTTCAGACTGTCACAGGTGTATTTAGGGATTATCTGGTAAACAGGAATATAATAAAATATTGAAAAAATGCAATATTTTAGTTCAAAAATTTAATTCAAATTATCCCTATACTGATCACATCCTCTGTGTGTCGACTGTAAAGTACATTTGTGGAGCAAGCTCTCTCTACGCTGCAAGCACTTTTTATTCCAAAAAAAAATTACGCTTTTGCCGGGAAAAACTATTCCTTTTATCCTTTAACAATTTATGATTTTTATCACACATGCTTTTTTCCGTAAAAATGTATCTTTTATGTCTTTAACTTCAATTTAGACTATTTTTGATAGATTTCAAGAAAACGGCTGGATTTTGAGCTCAAAATCAACAAATTACAGTAATGTTTTACATAAAAATTCAACTAATTCACAGAAGTTGAACATTTACCATTGTTATCCCAAGTTTTTTGAAATATGCTCTTTTTTCCCAATTATGATTTACTGTTTATGTGTTATTTTTGTGTAAAAATTAGGTTTAACGTATCTAAAATGAACTTACATAGATTGATATACTATACAAAATGATCTAAAACAACTTGTTTTCCCCATTATGCTTTTGGCTTGCTTTAAAGATCAGGGATTATCGGGATTATCTTGCGAGCCCTAATACATTATACATGGATATCTCTATACTATACCACGTAAATGCGAAAAATGACCACCTTCTATAATAAAAAAAAATACCCTTATATAAATCTTCTTCTTCGAGAATTTTGCACCGATGTCGGACTTTTTCTTTTATAGGAATTGATTTTTTTTTGCATTTACGAGGAAATTAATCATTTTTTGTGCCAGGGTTAGCTGGATATGGTCGGATTTTGTCCTTCACGTTCGGTATGTGATGCATTGATGAACACGAACGAAGTTTTTCTATAATCCGAAATTATTAGCCCTATCATTCAACTTCCGATTGAGCAATGGTAGTAATTTACAAGAAGGAAATGATACCACACGTGAAGCGCAAAAGGTGGCACATTTCCGTGTAATTCCAGGGACTTTCCAGATCACACTCGAGACTCGACATCACCAGTAGGCATGTATTGATGTATTTATTTACGTTCCATTCAATAACGGCGACAGCAAAATTACATGAGATATTACTGGCAGTACAGGTGACAGTTGCTTTCAAGGGCTAGTGGAGCACCAAGGAGGTGATAAGAGCATTGGGCTTGTACGATATTAATCTCTCCAGATATATTTACTACTAACTGTATTGTGAATACATGTGAATGCATTTGATGTGTATCTCGTGTATTTATAGTAATTTCTATATATACATATACACATATATAGAAATATAGATACATTATTATATCTGTTATTAAAACGAAAATACACACCAGATTTATTAGCCATGCTCTCTTTAATCATTGTCCTATCAGCAAACTCTCAAATCGCTTTTCTCGGGAAGTTTATCTGGACGTGAGAATGAAAAATATCCCAGTTTGTTGACATGAGTAAAACCCGTTATTACATAGTCCAGAATTCCATTCAGGTTCAAGGGAATCCCTTGATCCAAAAACATGAATATAAAAAAAACATATCCGTAACAAATACTTGGGGGAAAACTCGGGAAATTCTCTTCAACTTGGAAAATCCCCTGGTAATGCCCACGGAGTTTCCCTTTGGGCCCCAGACCTATATAAAGAGCATTTCCTTGGACAAAAGGTATCAATACGAACCAGCTCAATCAGCAAAAATAAATCGGGGAACGGGCTATAGTAAATCAAAAAAATAAAAGTCCAGAATTTGTTAGAATAATTTAGAAAAAAAAATTCAATTTCAAACAACAAAAATTATTTTTCAACAATGAATCCCGTGGTACTTCTCTTACTTGGACTGGCAGCTGCAGCATCAGGTAATACAATTTACTGTAATCTACAACAATATGTTTGGAAGACGAATGTTGTAAATATTTGCCCCCGACAATTTTTTAATTACTTAAAACAATTTGAATTATTTAAAAAAAATTGAATTATTAAAAAAATTAAATTAATAAATTTTGTTGTGTAACTAACATAGCTATGCCAAGGCAATGGGACAGTCAGATTCTGATTGTGGGAGGGGAAATCGTGAAGAAAAACGAATTGCCCTATCAACTGTCCCTGCAGATCAGTAGCAGACACGGTTGTGGAGCTTCCATCTTGAACGAAAATTATGGTATCACCGCCGCCCATTGTGTTAACCCTGATTACACTCAATACTACCGGGTAGTGGCGGGAGAGCACGATTTGGATGCGGATGATGGGACGGAGCAAATTCGGGCCGTGAGCAAAGTCATTGTTCATGAGGACTACAATGCCTTCCAATTGCTAAATGACATCGCCCTCATCAAATTCCAGAGTCCGTTGAATTTGAATGAATTCGTCAAACCTGTGACGCTGCCCTCTCCCAATTTCGACGCCGCTGGTAAATAATTCGTTCGTATTACATCGTTCGTATCGCCTTTTTTTCTTTGTAATTTGTAATATTTTAAAGCTAAAGTTTTCGTCTTGGCAGGATATCATTATGTCCAATAATTAATTATTGGTTGACATTATTTGCATAGGGAACGCCTTGGTGAGCGGCTGGGGTCATCAAGTTTCCGGGGGATCCAATTCCAACTTCTTGAGGAAGGTCGGGGTGCCCATCATCAGTGATGGGGAATGTGAAGCTTTGTATCCCCGGGAAAAGTTCCTCCCCTCAATGATTTGTGCGGGTTACCCCGAGGGAGGGAAGGATGCCTGTCAAAATGACTCTGGTGGTCCCCTGGCGGTCCAGGTCAACGATGGGTCATCTCTCCTGGTTGGCGTCGTTTCCTGGGGATATGGATGTGCCGAGCCGAACCATCCCGGAGTGTACACGGAGGTGTCCAAATTTGTTGACTGGATTCAGAAGAATGCTGTGTAAGACGTATACATACATATGTATGTGTAGAGCCTCTTTGAATTGTGACCTCTCTGACCTCTACACATACATCTCTCTTCAGCCATGTTGGCAACTATTGCTGTGATATTTTCTAGGGTTAAAAGATTTATGACATTTCCTAGTTAAAAATTGAATTTTCCTTCTGTGATACGTATTTAATCATTTATTCACTAAAGTTAATTTATTTGTTTAAGTTCCCTTTACAGGGATACTTTCTGTGATATTCCAAATACAGTTAGATGTGTAATGTGTACCGATGTACTTACATACATATGTAGAGACCTGTATACATAGAATGTAGACATATTTATAGTATTAAATTAAAATGGACACACAAACGTAACAGTAAATACTTAAATCGTACTCAATATAACAAAAATGGAGTCAATCGTATCATTTCACTTACATATATACATACATATGATACATATGTGTATTTGTGTATCGAATTCACTTTCTCCATTTAATATAATAAGGATTTATTCATTTAAAACAAACCTTGTTTGTGCTAATTTCTTTGTTAAAAAAAATCGTTTGAAACCCGCTGAAACAGGCGCCGATTACTTCCAACAATAGCTGATTCAAGTCAAAAGGTTTCGAACAATTTTGGTTTAACGTGGAAATATACATACAACACGCAAAAATCAGTTTTCTTTTGAACTGATCTTACAATTCTTTGTAAGATTTGTAAATTATCCTGGTTTGTAAATTGTATTTGTAAATTATAAAAAATATATAATTTGCAAATTGTTTTTGTAAATTATAAAAAATATATAATTTGCAAATTGTTTTTGTAAATTGTAAAAAATATATAATTTGCAAATTGTTTTTGTAAATTGTAAAAAATATATAATTTGTAAATTGTTTTTGTAAATTATAAAAAATATATAATTTGTAAATTGTTTTTGTAAATTATAAAAAATACATAATTTGTAAATTGTTTTTGTAAATTGTAAAATTTGTAAATTGCTGAATTTGATAATTTAATACTGTAAGACCGTCTGGAGATGATCAAATTATATACTTTCACCCTTGCTTTAATCAAGTATCACCAATTAATGAGGAGTGTGACGGTGTTGATCAAAACAATTCCCACCACGGTAATGTATGTGAGCCTTTTAACTGGGAAATAAGTCCCTACCCTCACCTCAATATCGGGGAAGGAGCTCAAAGATTGCAGAACAAATTTTTTCTCCTCTTCTCGAAGAGTCATCTTAGGCAGGGACAGATAAATGTCGTTCTTGATCTGGGAGGAGTATTCCTTGAGAAGGGCACCGGGTGGGAGGAGTTTGTGGAGGAAAATATGCATCCCAGAGGTTGGGGTGATGAAGCGAACATAGACGAGAGGGGGCAATTTACCGAAGAATCGGATTAGTCCGAAAGAGACCACCATCAGAATGGAACAAATACAGGCGAGGATCATGGGGAGAAGATGCTGTCCGCTGGCATTCTCAAAGAGGCGGGTGTGAAGAAGCCAATGGCCGTAGCGCCGGATTTCCGGAACCAAATTTATCTTCTTATTTACTTTCCTATAAAGTTACCCGTACACAACAAATGATTTAATAGGTACCGCCCACTCCCTCTATAACGGTATCTATATACCGGTTTTGGAACCATAACTGTCTTCACGAATCCCTCCGATAGGTTTTTAAAGATAAAATCCTTCTCTATGACAGGTACATAACGGGCAAAATTTGCTGCTGTATAGGATGCTGTTACAGAGAGAATCGACTGTAGTATTTTATAACAGTTTACTCACTACAACGGGGATGTACCCCCCGACATTAATCGTTCTCTATAACGGTTATAGACCACATCTTTACTTTTCCCTCTATAGTGGAGTCTCCTTATAACAACACCCAACGGAACCAAACATTTTGCTGTTGTAAAAGGAATGCAGTTATAGAGAACACAATCATTACGTCCGTATTTCATAAGCAAGCTGCTGTCAATTTCCTGATGTTATAATGAGTATTCTGTTGTAACCAGAGTCTACTGTATAACGGGTTTTTCTCCAATTTTGAATCCCATTTTTCTCAATATAATGGTTATTGCACTACAAGGGCTTTCATGAAACACCAGAAATGTTTGCAATAATAAAATCGTTCTCTCTAACGGTTACTTTATTGTAGTTTTTCTGTATAACGGCGAAGTTTTAAATGTCCCGCCATTAAGCCTCGTTCTCTATAACCGTTTTTTTCTAGTTTTGAATCCCCCACCATTAAGTCACTTTCTCCATAACGGATATAACACTATAACGTTCTTCACGAATCCCCTCGAAAGGTTAGCAAGAATAAAATCCTTCTCTATAACGGCTATTTTATAACCGTTTTTTCTCTGTAACGATTACCGCACCATAGCGTTCTTCAAGAATCCCCCCCAAAGGTTTGCAGGGATAAAAATCGTTCTCCATAACGAGGAAGGGTTAAATCCCCTGCCATCAAGCACCGTTCTCTGTTACGGGTTTTTCTCTGGTTTTGAATCCCCCGCCATTAAGTCTCTTTCTCTATAACAGTTTTTTAGGATGTATTTTCATACTGCGCTCGGCGCTCACTATAACTGGTTTCTCTCGAGTTTTGAATCCCCCGCCATTAATTTTCCTGCTTTATAACGTTCTTGTATTATTCCTCACTTATATGTCTAAAGCGGCTAAATGGAGCTGATTTTTGCCAGATTGTTATAGAGAGTCTAGTTGTCTAGTATGATTATCGAATATAATACATATATTAATTATACCAATAATGCACATATGTACGTAACTTCCATAACTTGATGAATTATTGTAAAAATGTGAGTGATTTATCCATCCTAGCAATAAAATACTTACGAAGATTCCAGTACGAACTTGAAGGTGTCAATATGGATTAAAATCAGGGAACAGGACATTATCATAGACGTCCAGCCGGTGATGGAGGCCATTGTATCGCATAGAATGAAGGTAATATGGACATATCTGGTCTTCCATGCCGGAGGGAAGCTGGAATAGAGAAGAAGTGGCGCATCGGGCCGTCTGATACTCATTGCAACGGATGCGAAGGTTCGAACAATTGCAATGGTCAAAAGCGGGTACAAAACCGGAAAGTCCGGCTTTAAAGTCTTCTTTCCCTTTTCTGGGAAATACGATCACCGAATGTAACGAAAGGAAATCTGCTTCAGTTTATCTATAAGGTATTATAATTACAAAAAAATATAGAGCATTCAAATTGTGTTTACCTTCCCCTGCTTTAACCACGTGTCGAAGGCGAAAGATTTCGTTTAAGAATTTGATGATGTCATCAATATGCCTTAGAAAGGTGTAGTTGAAAGCACAGAAAAACATCTTGGTCAGAGAAGTGGACAAGATGACTGTTAATAGTCCTAAGGCCTTCGTGTTTGTCCATGCTCCGTAATGGTCGATCCAGGTGAGCTGAGAATAGAATTTGTAGACGAGGAACAAGAATTGAATAGCTAATCCGGGGATGGCGAAGAAAGCCCAGAAATATAGCTGGAAATAACTGGAGCGGGATATAACCTCTTTTTTTCTGTTCAAAGTGAAAGGGATGAAGCCGAGGAGGGTACAAATTTTTAAAGCCCGTCCAAATACAGGGATTGTGATTCGGGGTGAATTTTGATTATTTTTAATATTTTTTCTTATTGAATTCATTTCCTTCGTTTCTTTTGTCCCAGAATCAGAACGTTCTGGAAAAAAGGTCAATAAGAAAGTTTTATCACCTTAAAAACCACTGAAAAATGGCTATGCCAGATTCTTTATTAAGCTTGACGCTGAAAAACAACTGTACTTTTATTTTTGTCCCAGTACATGTGTGCTTTTATTCTGCAGAATTAAAACAATCCCATGCGTTATTATTTATCCTGTATGCTATGCTACAATCGGCAGCGACGAATCTTCATGTACGTTATGGGAGCTAATTAACTAATTGATTAAGGCATAAAATACATATATCCTTATTTTTTTTGGGTTGCCTATTAATTATCCCATTAATTTTGGAGGGTTCCATTTCGAAACCAGCATTCATGTGCAATTGGTGATGGAAAGAGAAGGTTCCAATTTGGTATTTTTATTTAGTGGAAGGAAAAAATACCGTTGTATACATGATAGAATAGAGGACTCTCGCTATAACAACCCTGAAGGGAAGGGTAAAAATGGTTGTTATATGGAAAAGTTGTTATATGGAACACATAATATGTATAATACATTACGAAGGGCTGGAAAATTTAGTTGTTATAGAGAAAAAGTTGTTATAAGGAGTGTTGTTATAGAGAAAGTCCACTGTAAATATGCTTAGTGCACTTCCTACTAGAGAAAATTGTTGCCCCTAATTGTATAGACACTTACCACGAAAATCGGTTGTGAAACCCGGATAATTCCACAATGCCTGCGGACAATGTTGCTTTTGACATGATGACTATATGTACGTACATATCTACTATGTGCTGGTAAGTAACAATTCCACATCTAATGTTACGTGTGCACAAATACATTACTTATGAAGGAAAGAGAGCGAAACTGGCCAATTTCTTTCGTCGAATATGCTTATACACGTTAAAGCCTGAACATGTGAAGTGCACCGAACACACCAGTCACAAGGAACAACCAATAAATACTAATAAAACTAATATTATTTAATTGACCATTGGTCATTATTTTCCAAAGGTATGTAATGGCAGCCGAGTCTAAAAACAATATGGTAAAAGGACAGAGAAAAAGCATGTGGCAATGTTTGTAAGTACAAATTCTGGACACGTGGCAACTATTATAGACGTAATTTCTTCATACTAAAAATATGACTAGTATTTCTGCTGCTATCAGTGCAAATTGACTACTTTGTATGTGTTACCATTATTTTCATAGCGGAAATGGACGCAATAATTACATGAATGATAGTCAAATGTCTTCTTGGGTTCGAGATCCTCCCAAATGACTCAAATGAGTGCGGCGTACCTCAGCAAACAAAGCTCTGTGGTGGCTGTTGCTTAAAGCCATCGGATGAATACTTAATTTTTCAGCCGCTTTGTCCTAACGGGTCAGTCTAGGCCTGTCCACGGACAATTTCATACAAGAGTTTCGGTGGGTAAAATTTCGTCCAAGGGATAATTCATACAAACATATTGCAAACCAGCGCATTTTCGAACTGAAAGTCATACATAATGACAATTCAATCAATATTACAGCTTTTCGAAATGATTATGAGTAATATCAGGAAATTGAAGTATCTAATTTTACATGGAACGAATGACTGTAAGGGCTGACATTATGGTAATATTTTGGTGTCAGTCATTTGGACTATCACTTTTATGTTGGCTGTTTACCAAAGCATTGCATAAGTTTTTGTGAATGTAAAGACTAAACTTGTACCAAATGTCATGGACGGGTAACGGAATATTTTTGTGTCAGGAATTAGTTGGACCATCACTCATAATTAGGTATCCATTGGAAAAATTTGTATGGTATGAAAATTTTGGTGTACCTAACTTTGACGAAATTGTCTCTGAATGAAATTGTTTTGTCCGAGATCGGTGTGCAAAACTGGACGAAATTTCCTGGGATGTACTCATAAACTGCATAAATGTGATTAGTTCCAACTTTTTCCTATACTTGGAAATTCTAGTATTTTAATAATGAAACTTAATTCCTTCCAGTAACCCAATTATTTGTGACTGACAGGCATGTTAATTAGCTCATTCAGAAATAATTTCGTCCGTCCATAATGGGCGCCGTCACAAGGTACTTTTCACCCAGGAACAAGTTCGGGCAGCCTGGATTTTGTTCATTCACAAAATTATATGGAGCCCCACATATTTCTTCTAAGATACAATTTCATACGATGACACAAATGCTATTTTGTCCCCGCAGAACATTTTGGTTAGAATGACATTTTGGTGAGAATGAAAAGTATACATTATATACAAGGGCAACTGGCACAAACATTTTCGTCCACAATCAGCAGTTTAGATGATTCAGTTTCGTTTCTGGTCTTCCCAGTTCCCCGCCTGAGTGTTCCATTACTATAACTCTTATAAATGAAATATTTGTTTAAAACGTAAATCTAATATGTATATTATACATAATTTTCCTTTTATTACACACATGAGCATGATAAGTTTGACAAAATTTAGCTAGTTATAAAAATAATAATTGTTATCCATTACTATAAAGTATAAACATCTTTAAGCTGTACTATGAGGCCTAGAATTCTTTCTTTGAAGCACATATAGTTACCACCGTTTACTGATACCCTCTACATATTGCGTATTTAAGTTCTTTCCTCTCGTTTTCAATTAAAACCGGGTGTGTCCAAGGGCAATTAAATTCTCTCGAAAATAATTCGATGAATGAAAGTCACAGATTTTCATTGGAATTTCATTATATGAGCAGGTAGCCGTAGTACAAATTACTTGACTTACTGTGTTACTCATCTAGAAGAAAAGGACATTTAAAGCACATTTAACTACACTTACACAGTAAGAACATTTTAAGTGTAATAACATCAATAACATGTAAAGATTAATTTTTTAAAAAGACTTTCCGCTAAAAATCTATGTACATATATGAGTTTGCTAACGAATACATAGAAATTGATCAGCACAGCACATTTTGACACATATATAATTCTATTGCGAAACTGCCCAAATAGGTTTAATCATACTTTGTTCACAAAAAACAAGTCTTTTTCAAACAAATCAAACAGCTTTGTAGTTTTTCAATTTGTTCCATAAACTAAACTTGCTGTAAGAAGACAGT
>JAQGBT010006646.1:0-12121 GCA_034698585.1 Disparrhopalites patrizii | reverse complement strand
TAAAAATAAAAAACGGCAAAAACATCAAATGATAAACCTTAAAATAAAAATATTAAAAATAAAAAACGGCAAAAACATCAAATGATAAACCTTAAAATAAAAATATTAAAAATAAAAAACGGCAAAAACAGCAAATGAAAAACCCAAAACAGCAAATACAAGTGTAAAATTCAGAAAATTGAATACATAAAAAAATGGAAACTTGAAAAAATAACAAATCTATAAGACAAAAAAATGCAAAACGTAAAAAACCGAACATATAATACATATATAGCAAATAAAAAATAGAAAAAGGAGTATATAACAAATATGACAATCGAAGACATGGAAATTGGAAATATAAAAAACAGGAAACAATCGAAAGTACTCAAAACATTACAAAATTGAAAGCAACACAAGACCGAAAATACGGGCGAATATTAAAAAAGTATAACATTTAAAAATAACGAAAATGCATAATATGTTTAGTCAGTGTTGTAGCTAATACATAAGCACAATTATTTATTTGGCTTCATTGACGCTTGCTGTAACCCAAAATTATTCCTTTCCCAACAAACGGTCAAAATATGTCACATTTTGTAATTTTCCAATAGTTTTCAAACTTTTATTAAAAACAATTAGCTGAGGAAATAACTTGTTTTGAAGAAATGCATATCCAAATGTTTCTATGGCGTACATTATTAAACATTTTTTTGACATTTTTATAATTTGAAGCATAAAGCTATACCTATACATACATATGTATGTATATGTATATACTAATATACTATAATATATATAATAAACATATACATAATACTGTTACATAATATCGAATAAGTAAATTAATGGCAAATTCCTCGGCAGTTTGCTTTGAAAGTACCTCACACCAAGTTATTTAGTGTAAACCGAATACGTAATTAGTTTAGTTTTAGAACACAAATATCTTTAAGCATGGAAATACAGATTTATAACAATTGTACATTCCAATTAAAATATTACACTGACAAAAATGTATATACTAAAATTTTGGATTAAAATGTTGAAACGATTTAAAATTCCGATTTGTGTTGAATATAATGTCATTTGGCAAGCGGATTACAGCACCATTTATGGCACATCTCATATCTAATGGCGATGTACATTGATGTTGAATAATTTTTTCAATTAAAAATAAGTGTTTCCACCAGCATTCACGACTAATGAAAAACTAAACGGGTAAAAGGAAATAATTTTGCGCGGTATCGCATACAACGAAAAATTAAAAAAAAAAGGACATTAAAGGCCAAGGTCAGTTAAGGAATTTTGCACGTTTTTGGTTTGAAATGGAACTTATTGGGGTGCTACATCCGAGGGTGGATCTTTCGAGCCGTCTTTGCCGGGTTTATTTTTACCTGTGCAAACTTTCCGAGCTCCAAGAATAACGAATTTTGTCAAGGTTCATTCTCCTTTTAGAACCAATCACGATTGTAGCTCCCAACATGATGAATAAAATATTTCTTCTGTCACCTTGAATAGCCGCGATTCTCCAAACGAGTCATCTGTAGAGGCAGAAGATGACAGGAACAAGACAAAGGATGTCATGGGAAGAGAAATTCCTCCAGAACACGTGGAAAGCACTCCATTTTGTCCGCGTCAGAACAAGACTTTGCTAAAAGCAGGATCTAATTTCTTGATGGGGCTTGGAATAATCTAAAGGGTAGTTATGCAAGCTACAAGTAATGACAATGTGGTTTACCTTTTAATATTAAGATTTTATTTGCCACACAAGGAGTGAGGCTCTGAGGATAGCACTTATCAATGGTAATATGTTTCTATGTATTTCACTCTTCACAACTCACGGAGAGAATGAATGAAGGAACATAAACAATAGTATAGTAATAACGAAGTCCTCCGTTGACACGATTGAAGAGAGTGAATAATAATTAATAATAATGCCCACCAGCCATTAGGGATTCCAAGGAGCGTCCGAAATAGATAGCATCAAGGACAGCTAGTTATTATTGAGACAAGGAGCCACATCTTTCTTTTGTTGTAAACTACACACTTTCACTTGAAATGGCTGAGGAGCCGAGAGTGAACATGGACAATGATTGAGTGCTCTTTCGGAGATTCGCAGAGGGACGGTTCAACATTCAAGCATTTGCTCGGATGGGCAGTGATGCGGAAAAAGGCTTGAGAAATGAATCATCCTTCTGGAGCGTGGAACGGAACAAAGAGTCAAAGAGTATACTCTTTGCCTCTATAGAGGCGGTGCTTTAATTGTTCCACTGCCAACTGTGACGGGAGTTGATTTCTCTTGCCAGTTGTCATGAACTTCGTCCTGTCTATCAACTGCAGTGGAGTTGAATAGCTCGGGGAGTCAGACAGATTTTATGATTGGCCGTAATAAATAATTATGGCGTAAATTGGTACAAGAACGAGGCAGAGAATTGTGTGTAGAAAAAAAAACATTTAATGACCAATAACCATACACACAAATACACACAGCACACAAATTACAGGACAAGTTCACTGTTGGAAGCTCAAGACCAGAATCATCGTTTTAGAGGCAACAAGGAAAGAAGCCTTATAACATTTAAATAGATTAGGTAAAAATAGTTCCTGGACAAAAGAGATAAATATAAAGGTAAGTTTAAGAGAGCAAAAGGTGACATGGTCATTTACTCGTTGGGACACATTAACATGTCGCGATTACTGTATATTACAGGCACAATACATACATATACACCCCTACATATAGCTATATTGTGAGTTGCATGAACAGAGTCTCTATATAACAACTCTGAAGGGCAGAGCAAAAAATATTGTTACAGTGAACTCTTGCTATAACAACCCTGACGGGAAGGGGGAAAAGGGTTGTTATATGGAACATTCAATATGTACAATGCATATACGAAGGGCCGAAAAATAAAGTTGTTATAAGGAGAGTTGTTATAAAGAGAGTCCATTCTACAAGGAAATGTTGTTATATATATAGAAAATTAGATATGAACCTTGTACATGAACGAGGAGCAGGGCAAATAATGTAGTTACAGAGAAATGGTGTAATATGGAGACTTTTTATAGAGAGACTCCACTTTATTAGGTATGTACATACGTACATATATACTGGAAGCTTGTGCCTGAACAATTATTATTATTATTACTACGTTTTGACCATGCTTTGTACGGTGAAGTCTCATTATTACAGTATTACAAATAACATCAGGAAATTCACAACCGTTGGCATATGGAATACATAACGGAAGTGTTCTCTATAGCAGCATTTATTTTACAGCAGCAAAAGTTACAAGATAGAAAGGGTGTGAAGAAAGGGAGAGAGATAGAGAGACGAAAGGGCTGGGAACAGCGAGACAAAATGAAAAGACGAGGTAAAACACCATAGGCATGTGACCATCCTCGTACAGTGGATTCTCTCTATAACAACTCTCCTTGTAACAACTTTTACTCTAGAACAACTTTATTTTTCAGCCCTCCGTATTTGTAGTGTACATATCGATGCTTGAGAACCAAATACGACTAAGTGGCCGAATTGCTAATGGCAAAAAACGACAAAGTGCCATAAATTCTGAAAATACGCAACAGAAATGGACTTGAATGTTCCCACCTTGCTGCTGCCTAACCAAGAAATAATAAAAAATTATATACAAATTATTTTGGTGCAGAATTATATTGCGGTTTCAGTCAACAAAAAGTTGGATCCTGATCCGACAACAATTATCTAAAAGATCTATAAGCTATGGTGTTTTTTACGGCGCGCAGTTCAAATAACCGGGGAAATGCACAAAGTTTGAACTATGCGCGGTAAAATCACGAACACACAAGAAGAAAGACACAAATACAAAAGGGAGAAAGACACAAACACAAAAGAAAGAAAAACACAAAAGAAAGTGAAACTTTGAGCCATGCTATCGACTGAAAGTGAGGCGGTCAAAATCCGGCTGTGACCATTACGTGAATGTTCCTTGTCAGTGCTATTAATATAATTACTAAAAACCAATCGTCCAATTACAAGTATGTAACAGGACCCAGTTCTTATTGGTCCATTTTTTCGGTATTTCCAATGTACTAAAAGTACAAGTCCGGTAAGCAGTTCCCAGCTCGGCAAACTAGGAGTACCACGAAAGGCTTTGGCACCAATTATACATGAAAAGAATGAATAAGAAGTTGACGGAGCCAAAATTTCGCAAGAAACATTTCGATAATGAGGAAACGGAGAAGATCAATTACAAAGGATTCTCGGTACACCCCAAGAAGAGCTACACTGTCGCGAGAACCTATCCCAACTTGCAAAATAAGCACATCGTGATGGGTCGTTCCCGGATGGGTCATTGCCGGATGGGTATACCCATCCGGTATACCGGATATGAAGTCGAATTTGGAATGGATTGTTTTTAGCAAAATCGTTGTTTTTTAGCACAAAATGCGAAATATCGCCCACGTACGCTTCACGGGAAGCACCAGTCAAATTTGGCCATCATTTAAGATTTTGTTGCCTGGTCTGCGTATACAAATTGCGCCCGGGAAGCCCCGGGGAATATTGGAGAAGAAATCACTTATTCCCCGACTTTCTCACAAAAACTTCGCCCATTTCTTAATAAAGAAATTCTTTATTACGTTTTACACACGGGTTCATTGGGCATAACGTGGACGAAATGAAGATCCGTTAGCAATCAAGAAATCGACTTTGGAAATGCATTTCCAAAGGGGAAGTTTATTACCTGTCCATGCTTGAAGAGGTTGACTAAAGTTCAAAGAGGATGAAATATCAAAATAAATAACAAATAAATCCCCATGGAGGCCAGCTACCATCAAGCTCTGTGAGCTTCAAAGCAGTGTGCAAGTGTAATATTTACAAACAAATACAGTCGACTCTCTCTATAACAGTCCCCTGTATAGCAGTACTCTCGTTATAACAGCAGCAAAAAATGCTCCCCTGAAAAACTTTCTCCATTTGTTAACACAGAAATGTCTGTTCTCTACAACAGTTTTTCGCTATAACAAGCGAAATTTGATGCTTTATAGGGTGCTGTTATAGCGAGAGTCGACTGTACATTGCATATAATGGCAATAGCTCTTGGGATGCTCCGCTTAGCAGGGTATGAGGAAAACACGTGGTGAGACGCCTTAATGGAGCGTCACATGAAAGGTTTCGCTAGGCAGTTTTGTTCCTCTGTAGGGACATGTCATTGTTGACAAGGCACTATGAAGCAAGTAAACATCCGTTTTTTGTGTCGAAGGTCTGTTGTGATGCGGTATGATATGATATATGTGTTTACTTAAATCCTGGTGATATTTTGGAGGAAACTGCGTGAAGAAAAAGGACCTTGACTTCGGAAAGTCGTCCATCGAACTCGAATTGAGATTTGTGACATTTAGCGGGGCAAATTTCTTGGAAAACCAATTGATCTTGCATTTGAATCATTAAATTCGGAATGAAGGAAAAGTGCGGATCCAGCGTTTTTATTGATCTGCTGCCGACAGAAGACACATGAGGTTTTGTTGGAATATGGGCTTAATAGTCACAGAGAGAGACAGAGATGCTTGCCAAAAATCCCAAGAAGTTTACAGTCGACTCTCCCTATAACAGTCCCCTGTATAACAGTACTTTCGTTATAACAGAAGCAAAAAATGCTCCCCTCAAAAACGTTCTCCATTTGTTAACATGGAAATGTCTGTTCTCTACAACAGTTTTTCGCTATAACAAGCGAAATTTGATGTTTTATAGGGTGCTGTTATAGCGAGAGTCGACTGTACTGTGCCAGATTTGCAGTATACATTTGCAGTATATATTGCTGCGTATTTTCGGCGAATAAAGTGTTGAATGGAAATTATCTCGGCATTTGATATTCAAGTAATATTTTATACAAAAATAATTCATACAAACACTATTTCGGTCAGTGCAGGTTCGGTCAAGGGATATTTCGTACACAAAAAAAAAATCGAACATACATTTTTTCGGTCAGATAATTCATATACAAATTAAATTATGTTCAACAGATAATTCGGTCAGGAAATTAGGATGGAAAAACGGAATGTGTAAGGCAGGTGCAAAATCTTTAAAAATAACAAACTTCACTAATGGTCTAACTAAGAATTGGCATAAATAATCCATGTATAAGTACAAACATATTGATAGATCGAAACTACGGGAAAAAATATTTGCAAGGTTATAATAAGACAGCAAACAGCAAACTACAGTGGAGTCTCTATATACCAACTCTGAAGGGAAGGGCAAAAAATATTGTTACAGGGAAAGGTTGTTATATAGAACAATAAATATACACCTACATGCACGAGTGGCTGGAAAAATAAAGTTGTTACAGAGAAATGTTGTTGTAAAGAGACTTGTTATAGAGAGACTCCAGTGTAATTTTTGTCTGAAAACATTTTACTGATTACAACTTTCCCCATCGGAAAAATTAGCTTGGTAGTGAATGCACGGGTTTTTAATAATAATTAAGAAACAAATTAGTAAAATCGCCTATTAGTGCCAAACATTTTAATTTTAAAAGAAAATGTTCATCCTTTAACTTCCATGCTCAAAAACAATTTCCAACCTCCCATACCAGGAAAAATGTGGAGCAACTTCGTGTCCGCCATTTAACGCAACTTTAAAAAAAAAACTGAACCTTAACTTGGCTGTCCGTATAGCTACAAAAATTTTAATTAAGGGGTAAACCCTGAAGCGTTTTAGTGGAATTTCCATGTATGTAATCCTGAAGTGGTGCTGCCATTTGCTATAGAGACAGCCAAATGTACTGCAAATCTACAAATGCTCAAAAGTCCTTCATTTCCATTTCAATCCCCAATGAAAGTGGAAACCGCCTGCAATCCAAGATCAAAGGTAAAAATTTCAGACAGCTTCCTTTTTCTACAAACGTCATTGGATCTTTCGCAAACACATTAAACCTCTCTTACGCACTCAATACAAATGTGTTCCTCATTCCAGCAATGGCACGATTTCAACGGGGCTTTCACCCACCTGAAAATCATGAGGCATTTATTTCATTTATAAGTAAAGAGGTCTTTCGGTAGTGACGTCGTCATGGGCTGTTCTGTGGGTATAAAAACACTTTAAGTCAAGAGTATACATACATCTGTGAAGTTAGTACAGAAAAAAGGGAATCCCGGGAATATATTTCCAGGGTCCACTCCCAGCACTTTGCATTTGAAGTGTCCTTAAAGCAATTTCGTTCCGGTGCCCAAATCCATTAGGATTCAAATAGAATCTCACGCTATGGAATAACCTTGGCGTTCCCACACAAAAAGCATTGTCAAACAATACTGAGATTCCGAAAAATTTCCGAGAAAAACGGTGTTGAGTGCCACGATGAGCCGATGCCTCTTTCCGAATTTCCTCGAACACATTTTGAGAAAGTTTATCCGTGCATTGGTTTTATATAATGTACGTACTATAAAATACAATTTGGGCAGAGTGTTCCTCAAAATCAATTAGGTTTGTCCTTTCCCCGTCAATTTTCAGCCCATTACAATGTCAAGAGATGACAAGTGATTGTTTTGGACAACCCCGGAAAAATACCAGCTCGTCCGTTATACCGCAATGTGTGCATAGTGGGATCAATCATGCATGGGGAATTCCTCCTAAGCCTGTGGGATACCTGTGAATACGGAAATTTTAGTCTCTTGTGACACCCACAAATGCGTTTGAAATTGCTCTTGAAACGCTTCCGTCAAATGTTCCGTATGTTTCCCGAAAAACGCAACCGGCTCAACTGCTTGTAACTTTTGTACAACAAGGCGGAAATGCGAGATCACTAGCTTGGTGGAATGCTAAGAAGTCAAGCTTTCAGAATTGATATGTATGTTGATTCCAAATTATTTCGTTTAAACATTACAGGATGGAAAACGAGCGTGTCTAAAATACTTTAATTGTAATTACTAAATACAAATTACAAAATACAGTCGCAGGCTTTAATTGCAAAATATCAATTACGTTCGGCTGCCTTCCAAGTATTTAATTATAAATTACAAAATACAATTATATTTTGTGCCCAACACAAAATACAAACTACAAAATACATCAGTAGTAAGTAATGTATTTAACTACTTGTTTCAATTACAAAAGACAAGTAATTGTATTTAAAATACGTATTTTGAATACAAAACACAAATAAATGTATTTCAAATACGTCTCATATGCGTTTGTTTTCATTTAAGAGCACAATCAACAAATTACAAATACTGTTTTGCCGGGGTGCATTTTTAAATCACAAAATACAAGAAAATACTTTTAAAATTACTAATGTATTTAAATACAAATTAAAAACATACCGTTGGGTTAACAAATCAAAAACATACCGTTTATTAAAATGTAATTACATTACATTTGAGATGATTTTCTTCCAGTATAATGTTAATTTTTCCGATATTTTCTAAATCTAAATGTGTTGGAGTTGAACTCCCATTTTGCATTGTACGGTGGTTGTCTTAATGTAAATTTATTGTGATTGAACTCATTTTCTAATTTTATCTTTTGCTGCTACATTTATCTATTTTTAAAATAAACTCACCTTCCAATGACCCACGATAAATTTAAGTATTGCTTATTTGTTTGTGTCTTTAAAATGTATGCCCTATAATTTATCTTTATGTATTTTTCCCCTTTTATCCACTCTATAAAAGAATGTGGAGCCCCATAATTCGAGATCTTTTCCAAGTTAGCGTTCGGTCTGGTCACTGCTATTTATTAGTTTTTTAAATAAAGGAGTTTTTGGGTGTATTAGTGCAGCATAACACTGTTTTTTATACTTGATTTCCTTTCCATAAAATTCCCATACAGTCCACTTTCCCCACACAATCATACATAACAAAATGAAAAAGTCTACATATTTTTAGTCCGGTTTTTCACTTTCACTTTTCTTGTTCAAACTTTTTAAGAGCCGCAAAATGGAAATTCCATCCGATGTTTTACTCCGGAAAATTTTATTTTTCAATCAGAAATAACACAACTTGAATGTACAGTGAACACTCTCTCTCTCTATAACAACTCTCCTTATAAATAACTTTTACCCTATAACAACTGTATTTTTTAGCCCTTCGTATATGTAGTGTACATATTAAATGTTCAATATAACAACCATTTTTTCCCTTCCCTTCGTGGTTGTTATAGCGAGAGTCCACTGTATGTAAGTGAATGTAACAAGTTTTAATTATTCAGATCCTTTGCTCTATTGGTAAAGTCATTATTAAACGTATAAATTAATAGTTAAAAAATATTCAGCGAACATAAAGGGACCTTGAATAAAACAATATCGTTGTCCTTTTAAGAGTTTCCGCGACAGGAATTTGCAATAATTTCCTTGGCACGTTTCTTCACAGATTGTGCCTGACGGTGTGTTCGTATGTTTATGCATGCAAAATCTTCATGCGGTTATTTTCTCACAATAAAATATTTATTATCATATTAATAAAAATAAGTACATTAGTATTTACCATAACTATATAGCGATATTTTGTGATTTTTTAACAACCATATGTTTAACACGTGATTTTTTTCACGCGTTTCACATTCCATAATTTTTAAACGGAAAGGCATGTGCTTACCAATTCTGAAAGCTTGACTTCTTATCATTCCAACAAGCTAGTGATCTCATTACTTTGCCTTGTTGTACACAAGTTGTAAGCAGTTGAGCCGGTTGCGTTTTTCGGGAAACATACGGTATACAACAAACTTCCCGGGAGAATTCAAACAGGCACACACTCAGGACGATTTCAAGGCTCAAACCCGTGTATTATGAATGCTGGATAAAAACCTGATTTTGCGACGCATTTTCATGGATCTACAGTTAGTGCAGATCTAGTTTAGGACGTCCCTTTGGAACAAACATGTTTGCCCAAGTCACGGGGGTTTTTCCATGATGAGTTCAAAAATGCGGCGATGGAACAATCACGGCATTTCCTTATTCCTGGTCTATTTTTGGAGGTTTACAATGGCATATTTTGAACTAGTACATTCAGATTAAAATGGTATAGGATTCCTCCTGGTTTTTATCTCTTACTTCCTGTGCTAAGCCACAGCTTGGTGGGCAGAGAATACAAATCAAGAGGGAGAAAGAGTGAGGGGAAGATAATGACAAAGGAAAGGCTTGATTACATATACATATATAGATACAACAAAGCTGGGAATAAGGTGGATAGAAATGAACGGAAGACAAAAAAAGCGTGGAAGAATACGTCAAAGAAGACGCAAGAGACACTAGGAAAAAAGCTGGCTTTATATATGTGAAATAATGAGAAAATGGAGAACGAATGAGAGTGAGAGAGAGAGAGACGGGAAGAATGACAAACCTTGAAAGAATGAATGAGATATAGAGCCACCGTAGGAGAATAATGAAGTAGAGATTGAACGTCAGCGGTAAGATTTAGCGACGTACAAAAGGAATGGAGAGCTCTGACGGTGAAGACACAGTGAAAGCGTGGAATTGAAAGGAATGGGAGGCAAAATAATGAAAAAATAACGAGAAAATAAATGACAATGAAACGAAAGGTGTGTGAAGAAACACTTTAAAAATCCAATATACGATGAAAACGGGAAAAATGAGACAGCATGAGAGAAAAAGCCAATAAATAAAAGCATGAGGGAAAACTCCATAAAGAGAAAGCATGTGAGAAAAAGCCAAAATGAGATTAAATGAAAGCAACAAGTGAAAGCCCGAGAGAAAAGGTCGAAAGGAGAAAGCGTGAAACCAAAATGCTAAAAAGAGAAAGCCCGAGAGAAAAGATCAAAAAGAGAAAGCGTGAAAGCAAAATGCTAAAAAGGGAAAGCGCGAGAGAAAAGATCAAAAAGAGAAAGCGTGAAAGCAAAATGCTAAAAAGGGAAAGCGCGAGAGAAAAGGTCAAAAACAGAAAGCAAAATGCTAAAAAGGAAAAGCCTGAGAGAAACGGTCAAAAAGAGAAAGTATATGAAAGCAAAATGCTAAAAAGGGAAAGCCCGAGATATAAAGTCAAAAAGATAAAGTGTGAAAACAAAATGCTAAAAAGGGAAAGCGGGAGAAAAATGGTCAAAACGAGAAAGCGTGAAAGCAAAATGCTAAAAAGGGAAAGCTCGAGAGAAAAGGTCGAAAAGAGAAAGCAAAATGCTAGAAGGGGAAAGCCCGAGAGACAAAATCAAAATGAGAAAGAATGGAAACGAAAAGGTAAAAAGGGAAAGGCTGAGAGACTAATTCGAAAATGGAAAGCGCGAGAAAAAAGAAAAAAACATCAAAAATAGAGTCAGTAACAGACAGATATTGACAGCTAAATTATGTTTTTTTTGTAAGGACATGAATTTCAATTCAGAATATGCATATAATATATTTAATCAATATGCCCACATTGCGGGAAATAATTTTATTGAATGAACGCATAATCCTATTAGGTACGTGTATTCCGCCCAATTGGCTAGCTGAATTGGTACGAAATTAATGAAATCATAATTTATATTAAATTAGCACGCATATAAAATTGTGCTGCTATCGCGAGATGATGTTTTAGACATTTGGGTAAGACAATAATGATATTAATTAATCAAGACGAATTCCAAATATATATAGCTTGATAATAATACTGGTAAAATATACCAATTCTTACGTACTTTGGCTAAACATGTCGAATTTTGGATAAACCATGTATGTACATGTGCGCATTTGTGCGTTATGGCTTTGGACTTACAATTCCTATTTCCAAAATTTTTGTGCATTTTATGTTTGAAAATTAAAGGTTTGCAAAATTTATCACTAAATACTGCTTGGTCTTAGAGTGGACTGCCTGCAGGTTTCGTTGTGGCACTGGCATTTACCCCAACATTTATGGCCATCCTTTATGCCGAATAAAATTTTAGCCAACAAATGAACTTGTAACAACGAGATGTTTTGGATTATTTTCATTAACAAGCATTTATAATTTCGATGAGGACGCGACTATTCCACAATATTGCTTTTTATTACCAACAAACCATTTAGATCTGCAGCAAAAGTGGTGTGAAGCAAGAAGCAACCTATAATGTGAATGACTTGCTGCGTGGATATATTGCTATTTCTGTACAGCTGACTCTCGTTATAAGCACTCTCGTTATAACAGCAGCAAAAAATGCTCCCCTCAAAAACTTTCTCCATTTGTTAACATAGAAATGTCTGTT
>JAQGBT010006645.1:0-12122 GCA_034698585.1 Disparrhopalites patrizii | reverse complement strand
CCAATTTTGGTGCCAATTTAGGTGCCAATTTAGGTGCCAATTTAGGTGCCAATTTAGGTGCCAATTTAGGTGCCAATGAAAGTGCCAATTTAGGTGCCAATTTAGGTGCCAATTTAGTTGCCAATTTAGGTGCCATTTTAGGTGCCAATTTAGGTGCCAATTTAGGTGCCAATTTTGGTGCCAATTTAGGTGCCAATTTAGGTGCCAATTTAGGTGCCAATTTAGGTGCCAATTTAGGTGCCAATTTTGGTGCCAATTTAGGTGCCAATTTAGATGCCAATTTAGGTGCCAATTTTGGTGCCTATTTAGGTGCCAATTTAGGTGCCAATTTAGGTGCCAATTAAAGTGCCAATTTAGGTACCTATTAAAGTGCCTATTTAGGTGTCAATTGAATTGCCAATTTAGGTACCAATTTACGTGCCAATTTAAGTGTCAATTTAGGTGCCTGTTTACATGCCAGTTTAAGTCCCAATTTAAGTACCTACGTAGGTGCCTGTTTACATGCCAGTTTAAGTCCCAATTTAAGTACCTACGTAGGTGCCAATTTAGGTGATAATTTAGATGGCTTAAATCTGTGTTAATTTGTGAGTGCATTTTTCAAAGTTTGTGCGCACGTTTTGTTTCACTCTGTGTGCAAATTCTGTTCCAATTTGTGTCCAAATTTGTACTTAATGTGTGTGAAAATTCTATGCCAATTTGTTTGCAAATTTTGTGTGTGCGCCAACTCTGTTGCAATTCGTGTGCAAATTCTGTTCCAATTTCTGTACAAATTTTGTAGTCTAGTTTGTGTGCACATTTTATTTCAATTTTTGTGCAAATTTCATACTAATTTCTGTGCAGATTCTGTTTCAATTTCTGTGAAATTTTTAGTGTAATTTGTGTGGACATTTTGTAACACTTTCTATGTAAGTGCATAAAAATGTGGGCCAACTTTGTACCAATTTGTGTGCAAATGTTTCAATTTGTGTGCAAATTCTGTTCCAATTTGTATGCAAATTCTGTTCTAATTTGTTTCCTTTGTTGTGTGTAGATTCCTATGTAGCTGTACAGCTATTTAAGTATTAATATCTTTGTGCAAATTCCGTAACACTTGTATTATAAATCTATCTAGTTTGGGCAACGCTTTATATTGCCGCCACTTTTTTCCAACGGTTTTGTTTCAATTTATTTTCTTCCTCTGTGGTTTAAGTATACGGAATATTAATGAAAGGATTCTAATATGTAGCATTCTAAGCTATAACCAAAAAAATATGTATTCAATTTCTCCTCGCCGATTTCATATTATGATTTTTTTCAACATACTACAGTGCACAAATGTGACCATTTGCATGTAATTGTGACCACTCCATCTTCAGTTGTGGTAAACATTTATAATTACGAAAAAAATATTATGTATACCGTAAGTAATTACAGACTTAATATATGTAGGGTTATCCTGAAAATCTGGTTGAATAATTCCGCAAACCGAGAAAAAAAATGAAGCAGGTTAAGTTAATATACTTACATTGCCCATGAAAAACTTTGGAAATTTTTTGATTTTACAATTTAATTTGCTGGCCATAATAATTGAATAATATATGCAGGGACTAGTCTTCTTAATTGTGCCTTCTCTTTCATTACGCGTAGTTCTTGATTAAATTGGTGGGTGGCCACAATTACAGTCGACTCTCTCTATAACAGCACCCTATCTGCACCAGTAAAAGTGCTCTTATAACGAACTGCTGGTATAGCGAATTTGTTAAAAAATATTAATATTAATCAATGAAGATTGTTTTCAGGCTTAACATCCATAATTTTCTAAATTCTAACAATATTTACATAATTCGGCCTAAATATTTACATTTTAGTGAGAAAAGAATAAAATTGCGCTGGTATAAAGTTCCCGTGCTGTTGTAGAGAAAAAGGTAATGGTGAAGGGATACGTGACTTAGGCGCTAATGCTCTTATAGGAAGAACGTGTTGTTATAGTGAGAGGAATGTGACCGAGGGAAGAAAATACGCTGCTGTTATAGAGTTACTGCTGTTATAGGGAGGGCTCTTATAGAGAGCACACTTTACATGGTAAATCTGTTGGGGGATAAAGCAATGCTGCTACAGTCGAACCTCTCTATAACGGGCTCCCTCATAACGGTTTTCTCTCCATACCGGTGACGGAAAATGATTCCCTCAAAAACTTTCTCCAATTGTTAACATAGAAATTTCTGTTCTCTATAACGGTTTTTCGTTATAACGGGGAAAATATGCCGATTTAAGGGGAACCGTTATAGAGAGGTTCGACTGTATAGAGTAAAAGTGCTCTTATAGGTAGGGCCGGTATAGGGAGAGTCGACTGTACACGCTTCACCTTTATATAATTTTTTTTATTTTTAAGAATGTAGTAATTAATTTGAGTTTTTTGTTTGCTCAAATTGTTTTACCACAATTTTTACCATTATTTTTTACCACTTTTTTTTACCATTATTTTTTACCATTTTAAGGACGTTTTTTTTTTTTTTTTTTGAAGTTCAAAAATTGGTCAATAGCAACAAAGAACTTTGGGGAATAAAGGAATGCAGAGTCATTTAAAAGCATTACAGTGAAGTCTCTATATAACAAGTCTCTTTATAACAACATTTCTCTATAACAACATTATTTTTCAGCCCTTCGTATATATGCATAAGCCACATATTTTACGTTCAATTATACAACAGCTTTTCCCTGTAACAATATTTTTGGCCAGTCCCTTCAGAGTTGTTACAGGCGACTCTCTCTAAAACAGTACCCTATCTTCCACAGAAAAAGTGCTCTTATAACCAACTGCTGGTATAGAGAATTAGTTATAAAAAATATTAATATTAATTAAGATTATTTTGAGACTTAACTTTGATAATTTTCCAAATTCTAACAATTTTACACCCTTTTGCGAAAATATTTACATTTTAGTGTGAAAAGATTAAAATTGTGCTGGTATGGAGTTCCGGTGCAGTTATAGAGAAAAAGTCAATGTTGAAGAGATACCTGAGTTAGGCGCTAATGCTCTTATAGGAAGAAAGTGTTGTTATAGTGAGAGGAATGTGACCGAGGGAAGCAAATACCCAGTTGTTATAAAGTAACTGCTGTTATAGGGAATGTTCTTATAGAGAGCACACGTTACATGGTAAATCTGTAGAGGGATTCAGCACTGCTTTTATAGAGTAAGTGCTCTTATAGGGAGGGCCGGTATAGGGAGAGTCGACTGTACACGCTTCACCTTTATATTATTATTTTTATTTTTAAGAATGTAGTAATTAATTTGAATTTTTTGTTTCCTCCAGATTGTGATCGACATCTTGGCCTACAACTCCCCATCTTATATGGAAGGCCTGTATGTGAACAAGCTCCGGGAGGACACCCTGGAAGTGTCCGACCCTCCCCGCGTCCTCCGATTCGTCCTTCCCCTCTTCGATTCTGGCCTGAAAATGGAAAAACTCCCGGAAGGCCAGAATCTGCTGGACGCCACGAGTGACAACGTGGCCAGTGGGGCGCTGGCCATCCGGCTAAATCATCACATTATCCTCACTCCATTTGAGCTCATGTATGATCGAGGGCTGGAAATGGCGACGGTGAATCCTGATCACGTGGGGAAAAAGCATCGCTTCATCTTCGGCACGTCCTGCCTCTGTCACTCGGGGATGCGGAATAAAATCTGTAAATATTGTATCCCGACCAAGGAGACGAAATGGTGGCGGCAGGATAAGTACACTTTCCCCGTGGGGGAGCCCAATTTCATCCCGAAGCCGGGACTGCATCCTGAAGATGAAGGGATCTTAATCTGTCCCGTGGTGGACATCCGGCCGGGACGGAAGGACTTTCTTCTGTTCTTGGACAAGGAGATGAAGGAGATTTGCCGGGCGAGCTTCCTTCACGAAATTCCTATTGCATTTCATGGGATTTTTGTGAAGCAGAGTAATTAATGCACAGGGGAATCCGTCCAATTGAATAAATTAACAAGTGGAAGCTATAAATATTTGTTCCTTTGCTTTTTTGTACAGATTGGCAAGCTAAATTAAACTTAATATTACTAAAGCATAATGGTTTTTGAGGGGAAAAATCCTGTTTTTTCCCGGAAACATTTATGCTTTCTACCATAAAATTTTAAAAGGCATGCTTTTTTCCCGCCAAAAATATATTTTTGTCTAGAAGGTAATTTTACGCTGGTTAAAGACAGTTTACGTCGGAAACAATTCATTTTTTGCCGGAAATACAGTGGAGTCTCTATGTAACAACTCTGATCGGGAGGGCCAAAAGTACTGTTACAGGGAAAAGTTGTTATATAGAACATTAAATATGTAGCTTATATGTACGAAGGGCTGGAAAAATAATGTTGTTATAAAGAGACGTGTTATATAGAGACTCCACTGTAATGTTTTGTTTTACGGGAAAAAATTATGCTTTGTACCAAAACAAATTATATTTTTCGCTGAAACAAATATATATTACGGCTTAAAAAGATATTTTCACACCGAAAAGGATATTTTTACGCTGACAATAGATATTTTTACGCCAACAACAGGTATATTTACGCCAACAACAGGTATTTTTACGCCGACAATAGGTATTTTCACACCGAAAAAGAGCATTTTTGCCGAAAAGATTTTTTTTGTCGAAAAAGTATGTTTGGTACCAAAATACGGAGATATTTGGGCTGAAAATCGATTCGTTTTTCAAATGTGCAGCCATTATTGTCTTATAAAAAATTCAGCGATTCTTCAGAATTTATTAAGAATTTAACCTTACTAATTAACTTTTCGAAAACACTTTATTTTAATTATGCTTTGTATATATACCTTTGTATATATAGTTACTTTATTGTTTCATGAAAATCAGGCTGTAAGTGTCTAAAAGCTAAAACTAACCTATATACGAAAGCACAAACAAGATTATCTCTAATGAAGTATTTCCTATTACGCTTATTATGCTTTTGGTTTGCCCAATGGACTACATCTAGACGTGATGAAGAACAGTTATACAGCATTATTATTTGTTATAGTGGTATGTACATACGTGTATATCTATGTGGAATATTGCCTGCATCTCCGTGGTTAAGTTATCTCTCTGCTCTCCTTTCCTCCTCATTTCCGGCCAGTGACTCCTTCACACATTCAGTATACGTAATTTCTTCTGTAGAGAAAACTCTCTTTAGTATTCATGCTTGGCCCTCATTTAATACAGACACATTTAATCCACATTAAGGAAAAATCATCATTTAAAAAAAAATACAGGCGACAGGAAAACCACGAGGAAAATGGTGAAACAAGTGGAAGTGCTGGATTACCACTCAAAAAGGCCGAGAAGGCCCAATTAACCTGCAAAACTATGGCAGTTCCCATTTACAATGTCTGTGTTCCCACGAAATAAATGTTTTATTGTGTTCTCCCGTGAACTCGTGACATTTAAATAAATTGAAATAAGGAGAATCATCAGTATTATACTGCATAAAGGGCTGTAATTAAGGCTGACGTTATCATGAAAGATTGGCCCTGCAGTCCTTCCTCATTCTTTACTGGGGGAATTATGTTTTTCGGGGGGATTTTCCTGCTTTTGACAACGGCAAATGTGATAGAAGCCCAGACGTCCAACTGCGCCGTGGCTGACTCATGTGATAAATGCATCCGAATCAAAGACTGCGAGTGGTGCCGGGACCCTGTAAGTTGTAATTTCTAAATTAAATTGCACTGATTGTTTAGCTTTTAAAATTCAGTTGATTTTTTAGCTTCAATTTCAATTATGTTGAAATTTTTAGCTAGAATTTAAATCAAATTAATTTTATGAATTTATACTTAAATTCCTCTGTTTTTCTTTCTTTTTATATTCAATATTCTTTCAGTTTGCATTATTTACATTGAATTGATATTTTTAGCTTAAATTTAGATAAATTTTATTTTATTAGCTTAAATTTAGATACATTTAATTTTATTAGCTTAAATTTAGATAAATTTAATTTTATTAGCTTAAATTTAGATACATTTAATTTTATTAGCTTAAATTTTAATTCAACTGATATTTTTAGCTTACAGTTAGGTAAACCTAATTTTATTAGCGTAAATTTCAATTCAATTGATATTTTTAGATTAAATTAAAATTAAAATTATTTTTTAGCTTAAAATTTAGATTGAATTAGTTTTTTTAGCTTAAATTTAAACTATTTTTTAGCTTAAAATTTAATTTAAATTAATTGTTTTAGTTTAAATTTAAATTGATTTGATATTTTTTAGCTTAAATTTAAATTGAATAGACTTTTTTAGCTGAAATTTCAATTCAATTGATATTTGCAGCTTAAATTTAACTAAAATTAATTTTATTCGCTTATTATAAATTGCATTGCTAGTACTTACTTAACAAAGTGGATTTATTCTATTAGCTTATACGTAAATTTGACGAATTTTTTTTAGCTTAGATTTAATTTTGCATTTGTATCACTTGAAATTTACATTGCATTGATTTATATCACTTTCAATTTACTTTGTACTGATTTTTTGACCTTAAATTTACATCGAATTGATTTTTACGCCTAAATTGGTACCTTACATATTGATTTGATCGGTTTAATTTTAAATTGTATCCATTTTTTCGTTTAAAAAATTACCTTGATTTCCGTCAGTTTAATTTCGATTCATATTCCCAATAAATATCAATTTATCATAATACAACTGATTGTGTAAATTCGTACACAATTCAACTATAGATGTACCAGAGCATGAGTATACATATCTATCCCAAATTGTATACTATAAAATGTGACTATAAACAAAACCAATTTCTTTTATTTTAAACCAGAATTTTGAAGACAAGAGCAACTCGGAGTACAGCAAGATTGTAAGATGCGTGCCTCAGGCCGAAATGAGGCGAATGTGTCAAGGCTACGAAAGTGTCACTTCCACCAAAAGCACCATTAGGTCAGTTCATATCCGAGCCCTCTGTACGCATTATGTACTAATTAATTATTAATTATTAAAATTCAAAAAAATATCCGTTTTTTTTTGGAAATTCACAAAAACAAAATTAAAAACATTATCCAAAGCAATCTTCCCGCAAAGGAATCCGTGCAAATCTCACCCCAGGAAGTCCATCTGAAGCTTAGAGTGGGCGCTCCCGTGGAAATTGATCTGGAGCATTTGGATAAAGGGGATAAGCCCCTGGATTTGTATTATCTCATGGACTTGTCCCATACAATGAATGATGACCGGGTATAATAATTATTAATTTATTAAAATCCTCAGTTTCTCTCTATCTACAGGTTTTTACATTACAAATTTGCATCTGCTCCAGGCTTTTTTTTAATGAAAAAGAGACTTTTGGCACATTTTAATTGTTGTACAATAATTATGGTACATGTAGGTCACCGTTGGACAACAGAGCAAAGCCTTGGCCAAAGAGCTGAAAGAGATCACGAAGGACGTCCGCTTTGGCTTCGGCTCCTTCGTGGACAAACCCGTCATGCCCTTTTCCTCCACAATTCAAGCGGCTGGCACTGAAAAAGTGTATGGACATTTGTCAAATTGTTTCCTTTATAAAAGCCTTTTTATGGGGGAAAAAATTGGGAAATATTATATATAAATTTAAACCCAGAATAACTGAGCAATTAATTAATTATTATTTAATATTAAATCATGCCTTTAGAGACGGAGAAGTGAAGGAACCACCGTATGCCTTCCGGAATCACCTTAAATTAACGGACGATACGACAGATTTCCAGCATCATGTGCAGAATACCAAGAATTCCAGTAATTTGGACGAGCCCGAGGGGGGCTTGGAGGCCATTATGCAGGCTATTTCCTGCGACAATGCCGTTGGTATTGATATTAATTTATACTGACGATTCTAAGCTTTTGTTTTGTATGGACCAACAATTCATGATTATTTATGCAATTATTATTGAATTACTTTCGCGACACAAAAAAAGGCTGGAGAGCAGAATCCAGGAAACTGCTGATCATGTCCACGGATGGACCGTTTCACATTGCTGGTGATGGGAAGGTAATTTATTTGTAGCATAAAAGGCATTGACGGATTAGAGAAATTGGGATTAGGTATTGGGATTAATTTAGGTATTAATTATTACTTAATAGTATGTAATTTATTTAATAAATGGTTCAGGATTTGAATTGCGGATTAAATTCAGGATTCAAAAATGTTTTGACATGCAGATTAAATTGCGAATTAAATAATTCTTTGACTTGCGGATTAAATTTCGGATTAAATTGCGGATTTAATTGTTGATTAAATACTTCTTTGATTTGCAGGATAAATTGTGGATTAAATCATTTTTGGATTTGCGAATTAAATTTTGGATTAAATTCAGGATCCAAAAATGGTTTGACTTGATGAATAAATTGCAAATTAAATAATTCTTTGTCTTGCGGATTAAATTGCGGATTAAATAATTTTTTGATTTGCGGATTAAATTTTGGATTAAATAATTTTTTGATTTGTGGATTAAATTTTGGATTAAATTCAGGATTAAAAAATGTTTTGACTTGCAGATTAATTGATTCTTTGACATGCGGATTAATTTCTGATTAAATTGCGTATTAAATTATCCTTTGAGTTGCAGATTAAATTGCGGATTGAATAATTTTTTGATTTGCGGATTAAAGTCAGCATTCAACAGTTTTTTGACTTGTAGATTAAATTGCAGGAGAAATTTAAAATTAAATATTCAGGATTAAATAGTTTTTTGACTTGCAGATTAATTTTAGGATTAAATTCATCAGGATTAAATAGTTTTTTGATTGGATGATTAAATTGCGGATTAAATTGAGGAGTAAATTTTAGGTAATTTTTTTCTCGCGGACTAATCCGGGTTTTTTATCTGGATTATGGAAATATATCTTAATATTATTCCCCGGTAATCCGAGATTACTATACCAATACCGGATTTAAACTCAAGTGCGCATATGTATGTATAAGCGGTTAAATCTAAAGCTAAATGCTTAATTTCGTAAATTCTGTGAGCAGCTGGCGGGAATCGTCCAACCCAACGACGGGAGGTGCCATTTGCGGGATAATAAATATTACACCCACGAAAAGATCTTCGATTATCCCTCAATCGGCCAGATCAACGCGAAGGTGAAGGAGGCGAATGTGTATGTGATCTTTGCCGTGACGGCAAACTTCAAGTTCCTCTATGAGAAGCTCCAGGGGAGGGTGGACAATTCCAAGGTCGTGACCTTGGAGAGTGATTCCAAGAATGTGGTGGAGGTCATTCGGGGCGTGTATTCCAGCATTCGCGGGACCTTGACCTTGGTCCATGAGCCGGAGAAGATTGACCACCTCAAAATCACGTACATCTACACGTGCCCGGATGGAAAGATCCACGAAGTGGTTTATTCCTCCCAGACGCGGCCGAGCTGTACTATTACTCCGGATTCCAGGCAGAAGTAAGATTCCTTTAGGCTAGGCTTGTGAAAGGGCATTATTTTGGCAAGAATAATTTTTCTCCTTCTTCCAGTATTACCGGATTTTTCTGGCGAAAGTCAAATGAAACAAATTACCCGACCGGAGTTGTTGAGCACAAGGCAGCGCTTTGTGATATGCTGAGCCCGTTTGACCACCAGAAATAATTTATTTTCCTTAGAAATTATGCGGGAAAGTGCGCCACAAAAATCCCAAAAATTCCCTTCACAGATTGTTGTCATGGAAACTTTTTCTCGACATCTGCTAACAAATTGGTCGTTCGTTGTCTATAGACAAATTTCGGCAATCTGCTTATAAATTGATCTCGCAATTTCCCTTAAAATTTGTGGCACAATTTCATGAAAGAGCTTTCACAATTTCTTTAAAACAAATCCTCACCATTTGCCAGAACAATTGTGGCCCTTTGCCTAAACAAATTGGTGCAGTTTGCCTAAACAAATTGGTGCACTTTGCCTAAAAATGTATGTCGAAGTTTCTCTGAAAATTAGTGACGCAATTCCCCAAAAATGTTCATGTAACTTCCTTGAAAAATCGTCTCGCCATTTGCCACACAAAATTTTGCGCGTTGTCTGAAAATATTGATACAATTTTCTTAAAAATTTATCTCGAAATTTCCCCGAAAATTTCCAACTCAAATTCCCTAAAAATGTGTCTCGAAATTTTCCGAAGAAGCAACGCAATTTGCCGAAACACGTTTCTTACAATGTGGCTTGCAATTTTACCAAAAATTTGGCACGTAATTCTCTAAAGACAATGCTTGCAATTCCCATGAAAATGTGCCGTCCAAAAATTTGTTGCTCAATGTCCGTTAATTAATTCCCGCAATTTCCCTAAAACATCGTATGATTAGCAATTTCTCTGTTTCCTCCTAAATGTTTTCTGGTTTACACTTTGCTCACGTGCCCCCAAATCGTACTACCTGCCGGAGACTATTACTAGATGCAGTGTAATCCAATTAAAAAAGGTGTAGATAAAAAATTTAGCGGCATTATATCACGGATGTTTGTATCTGCTATACGTTCCAGATTCAAAATCCGCGTAGAACTCCGTCCAGAAGCATGCGAGAGAGGAATCATGAAGACGGACATCACCATCGGCCCCTTTGATCTTGCCCCGGAAAAACGTCTTCACTTGAAGGTCCAAGCTATTTGTGAATGCTCGTGCAAGAAGGATCCTGTGGTGAGTGAACTTCTGCGCAATCTTACATGACATGACAGTGTTGCCACATAATATGTATTTTATCCACATTTAAACTTTTAAAGGATTTTAAAACAACAATGACAGCATTTTCATATGAACTGTATATAGCAGCTATATGCATAAATCATAAAACGCCATTTTTTGCAGGACTCGCAATTATCCAAGGCTCTATGCAATGGAAAAGGGGACATTGTATGTGGGGTGTGTGAATGCAATCCGGAAAATGGCGGTCGAAATTGCGAATGTCCCCGGAACGTCTTCGCGTCCGGATCGACGGAGCAGGAAACCAAAAACTGTACTAAAGACGATCGGGTGTGTTCTGACAGGTACAAAATACCGAGTAATTCACTGTATAGAACATTTCTTGTGATTTATAAATTTTGTTTTAAAATATATTAAAAAAAAATATGTTTTCCACAGAGGAAAATGTATCTGTGATAAATGCGAATGCGACAACACGAACGGACAGGTAATTAAAGAATCTTACGATTAATCTATATATAAATTATAGCCAAAAGTCTTTTTTGTGGTGCAAAAACATGTGAAAGATTAAATGCACTTTTGTAGATATGTTTTTAGTTTTTTCTCAAAATTTTTCAGCTGTATTCAGGACAATACTGCGAACACGACAACAGAAAATGTCAAGCCTCTCCCGGAGCCCAGCTTTGCTCACGGCACGGCAATTGTGACAAGGAAATTTGTAAATGCCACGCCAACTACCGGGGGAAGTTCTGTAATTGCTTCACTGGAAATAAAGTAAAAAATTTGCATTTTCGCTACATCTCCAATGAAAATTTATCTTTAATGCATAACGTATGTATTGTATGAATTTTAAAAAAATATTTTTGTCTGATTTTTTTTTTTTTTTAATTTATTCGTCTTATTATTTTTTTAATTTTTGTAGAGTAAATGCATAGAGCCCGGAAGTGGGCTTGTTTGCAATGGGAAGGGCCTTTGCGAATGTCCGGATATGATTGGTTCTCAGGACTTGGTCTGCAATTGCAATGCGGATCCTTCGTACAGCGGCACGTATTGCCACGTTTGCACGGTAATTTTAACCGTGTTTTTGGCTTGGCATTTAATTACCATTGCAGAATCCATGGATTTAATAAATTTATTGGTTTTTATTTTTCGTTTATTTAATTTTAAGTTTTCGTTTATATTATTTCAGTTTTTCGTTTATTTTATTTTAGGTTTTCGTTTATTTTATTTTAGGTTTTCGTTTATATTATTTCAGTTTTTCGTTTATTTTATTTCAGTTTTTCGTTTATTTTATTTTAGGTTTTCGTTTATATTATTCCAGTTTTTCGTTTATTTTATTTCAGTTTTTCGTTTATTTTATTTCAGTTTTTCGTTTATTTTATTTCATTTTTGCGTTTATTTTATTTCATTTTTGCGTTTATTTTATTTCATTTTTGCGTTTATTTTATTTCATCTTTGCGTTTATTTTATTTCATTTTTGCGTTTATTTTATTTCATTTTTGCGT
>JAQGBT010006644.1:0-12125 GCA_034698585.1 Disparrhopalites patrizii | reverse complement strand
AATTACTCAATTACTAATTACTGCAAGTAATTTAATTATTAATTAAAGTATAGTAATTGTAATTACGCACAGGCCTGGTCCCAACCCTGATTATATATTTTTTATCCATCCGAAATAACTTAATAACTTATCCTAAATCCTAATCCTGTAGAATAAGTGAATTTATATATGTATAATTGTATAGTTAAAGTTAAGTAATTAATTAATTACGATAAACTACCGGTAAACTATACTAGCTGTGAGATAATGCGATCTTCCGAATAAAAAAAATGGAGCGTAGGTGAATGTACACGTATTGAAAGACCAGCCTAAACTCTGCCACCGCTGGATTTTGCATGAGACCAGATTATATTCGTGACTTCCAGCGGGAATTCAAACGAACGAGAAGCCCTCAAATTTTTCCTTTCGCTTTTGCTTATTTTCCCTTTTTTGTCGGCTTTCGGCATTCAGCGGCTTGTTTCGTGAGCGTGAGTGTGAGCGAAGATGCTTCTATTCTCAGATCTCTCCTTCCCATATGTACATAGCGTGTAAAACAGTTGGCTGTGCCCACAGTAAATACATATTTCTGTTTTCCTCTCTCTTTTCGCCTCGTGAAAAGAAAAGCGGCTTTTTTTCGAGAATGGAGGACGCAAAATAAACTATCATTCAATATATACATCCAATTGCAATGTGTAAAATCTGCGGAAAAGGACAGTTACCCACAATTGTTTACTGTGACAAAACCATCATTTGTTGGGTTTTATTTAGTATAGAAGTGTAAAATCTAGATTCAGTGCAAATCATTGTATGAGGGCTCGTGGCTGTTAAGATTGTTATTGTTAGATTGAAGATCTGACCAAGGTGAGCTATTTTGAGAAAATACCTAATTGAAAGGCAAGCATTTATTTTGAAAAAAACGGGAACATTTAGTTGAAATTCGTTCGATGGTTTGGGCACTCGCTTTTGATGGACTTACTAACTAAATTATTCGTATCCTTTTGTTTTATAGTGAAAAGTTATTCCTAGCTCACAGTAGCTTTAGGCTTAATACTTGGTCAGCAACATAACACCGACGCGGGAAGGACGTGTAAGTACATTTTGTGTTGTTAAACCTAGATAAGTAAAGGAATGGTATATAAATATAGGAATTAACTTGTATAACAGTATTTGCTTGGGCCAGTTATGGAAAATTTTTGTAGGGAATTTCAGTAAGAGCATCTATGGAAGAAATCAAGATGAAATGGGATGAGAAATCAAGATGGGTTTTAAAGGATCAATGTTGAGTAAATTGGAGTTGGTTGAACTATTTGACTTGAAGTTGAAGTGTTCGTTTGGAAAACTTCCATATATTTGAATTTAATATTAATAGGAAGAAGCTCAAAATGGGAAGAACCAAGAAGTCACACAAAGTGGGAAGACCCAGTCTCCCGCGTCCACAAGAGTTCGTAGTTGAGCAAATATTGGCGAAAAGATACTATAAGGGAGTATCTGAGTATTATGTGAAGTGGTATGGATTTCCTAGGTAAAACAAAACTCTCCTTTGATGTATGATCAATGAAACGGGAAACACTCTCTAGTATAGTGTTTGTATTCAGTATTTAATTATTACTATGATTTGTATGTTTGAATTGCAGTGCAGATAACACTTGGGAACCAGGAAGTAATTTGCAGAATTGCAACAATTTGGTTGAAGAATATGAACGGGCGGTTCGGAATGGGTCTGCTAACGGCACCTTTAATTCATCTTCTATATCATTCTCTGTGAGTCAGGAAAGCAGCATGTCGTGTTTTTAATTAATTTTGTATATTTTATTGCTAAGTATTTTCGTGCTAAGTATACGGGTTGTATGTTTTTTTGTAGAACGACGATGACAAATCTGAGATTGTACTTGACGATGATGACGATCCAACAAATGGCACAAATCATTCTCACAGTGAAGCGAGCTTCACGAAGGACGACATTATGGATATCAAAACTGAAACATTTGCGAGACCCGCAAGAGTGGACACGTTTAAAAGTACTTACACTCCCGATTCTCAGAGTTCAGAGAAAAAGAAAAGGGTTTCTACTTCCACTTACGCATCACCACCAACTCCCTTCTCGACACCAAAGAGAGAGCCCTATCGACCTGCCACAGCAGTGCATGCTGTACGATTAGACGAAACAACCGGGGAAATTTTCTACATGGTGGAGTTCGAGGGAGGGGATGAGTGTGAAGAAATGCGTGCGGATATTGCCCGAAGAAAGTACCCAAAGCAAGTACTCGAGTGTCTGGGTGACATATACGAACGTGGAGCGGAAAATTTCCGTCGAAGCGGCGGTAGCTTCCACTGGCGTTAAATGCCTAGTGTTCTCCCCTCTCCGAAACAATTGTTTTATGTTTATAGATAAGACACACATTTAAATGACTTAAGGAAGTAAAGGTACATACATTTGTTTTGAAATTTATCCTAAATTCAGAGAATTTGTATCTAATCAACTATTAAATACAATATACATATGTTATTACATTTATTATATATACTGATCTCTTTCGTTTATCGTATTCTTGATACGAGTACTGAGTTAAAATCTTATCGGGTTTCGCTGCTGTAGCGGCAAACATTTTCTAGTACTAATGATATGTAATAATAGCTATGATTTTTGTCGACGCGTAAAGCGATTGCGCGCGGTCAGGGTATGCATCTGTTAACTTGTAGCAACTTACCTACATAATGATTCTGTCGTTGCAGATACTCCTTTTGTGTTGTTGCTGAGGATTGAAGCACTTGATGTTTAAAATCATCTGCCATGAAGCTTTTGAAATTCAAGTTTGGTTTGACATAATCTGTCATCTGTTCCCTCAAGTAGCTGCAGAATAGTGTGATTTTCTTAAATATATGTACATATACGTATTTAGTGATTAAGTGTACACAGTTTTCTTCGAATTGTATACCAACGCGTAAGTTCACTAAATAGGCCAAAAATATATTGCCGCATTGACTACTGGTACTCCTCCCTCTATACTTTTTTCATTTGTAAAATACCCCTAGTTACTGTAGACAGTGGAATAATTTGATCTGCATCTCCCGTTCCGACAAATGGAACTACTTTAAAAATTTCTTGGTCTCCTTTTATATGTTAATAGTAAAAATACACATTTGCTTAAACGAATATAGTTAAAATGCAAGTAGTTAAATCTGTCGGATTACATTGTTGTTAAATTTCAATAAAATTGTGTTTTTTTCTGACTGGTAAAACTTATTTAGTACAATATGCGTAAGAATTTATTGTTTTCGTCTGAGAGCGTATGTATGATGTGTGAACAAATGAATTTTATACTTTATTAATTTTTGCTAGTGATAAATGTGACATAAAAATCATTAGATTTACTCTAGAGTACCCCTGGTGCATGTCAATTGAATGGGTATGGCGTGAGGTGCCAAAATCTGTAGACTTGATTCGCTTCTCCGTCAGTTCTTATGTTTACTTAAACCCTTCACATGTTTCGTTCATCCTTTTGAACTTGAAGGCGTTCCGGACGTCCATATGTCAAATAACATTATTTGTTTAGTTTTAATTCTTTAATAGCAGGACCACTCACAACCGATTCTTTTTAGTTTCATGGTGATCCAAAGGCAGTGATGAATGTGTGTACCTATATGTACAAAATTCCATTGGGGTTGACCTTTAAGTGATGTGTCAGCGAGATGTCTCTGAAATTGCACATTTCACGCATCATGTAAATATACACGAATAAGAAATATTGTATCAAAACTATTATTTTTGTTTGTTCAAGAAAAAAAAATCCCAACCTGCAACATTACATATTATGATATTATGTGTATAATGCTCTTATTTTCCTCCACTGTCGTTGTGAAACTTGCATGTATTCTATTGTCAAATATTATGTGAACGTATTTATTTTTTATTTTGTGAAGTAAATACGTTGAAATAAAAGGGAAATGTGTGATTGTCATCTCAGTCTTTGTTGTGCACGATGAGTGTTCACTTAATTAGGCTTTGGAAAGCTTCGCTGCCGCTGTATTATATTTTTATTATTAAGTTGTGTGATTCATCCCCTGAATTCCAACGCCACTTTTCAATGCATTATTATTACTCTCTTTGTTTGGCACCGTATTTTTTTTTTTTTTGAAACACTGGCTACGGACAATACTCTGCCGTATACGTAAAATGAAGTTGCTCTAACATTACATACGCAATGCATTAGGTTTAATAAGGATATGGTACATTTAGTGAACAGGCCTGTACATAAATGCATGCATTTCCTACACTCAGAAAAATTTAATGGCCTTCATGCTAGCAGCAGTAGTTTGTTTGACGTAGACGCAACAAGCTGAGGGTTTCAAGTCGTCAGCAAAAGTATTCTAGCAGCAGATCAGGACTGAAAAAAAGGATTCTTCTGGTGTGTACTGCGTACATTTTCTACGTTACAAGTTACAAACGTCTAGGTACATAAACATTGATATTGGGCATATTGATTAGATTACGGAGGCAAACTTCCTCTTATTTTTTTTTTATCTCCCTACATTTTTCTTTTGCTTTACAGTCATGTAGACTGAAGGAAACTTTTTTGGAGCTAGTTAAATATTGACACTAAATTTTTTGTGGAGGGATTTCTGCATGTAAACATTTTTACAGTACCATTAAGTACCACTAATAACGCTCGAGGTAGTTCGTCTACACCATATTAGGGAAAATAGTGATCGGTTTTTTTTTGTTCGGCCGGAATTCCCGAAGCCACAGAGACAATATTTTTCTGTAAAGGAAAAAAAAAAATGGAGACGTCCACAGTGATCGTCATTCTCTTGTTTACATTTTCCCTGTGGCAATTATGCAATTGCAACAAACGTACAGTGTTGGAATCCCCCCAAATCACGAAATGGGGTGACTGGGGACCGTGGGAAAGGTGTCCCTCCGGGGAATTTGTGGTGGGGATGCGATTGAAGACCGAAAGAATTACGTATTCCATCACAGGAGATAATACTGGTCTAAATGGAATTCAATTCTTTTGTGCCAAGCCGGGTGAGAGGATCAATGGACAAAAGTTCATTGCAAGTTCCTATGGTAGTTGGGGCACTTGGGGGAGTCCATTCCCGTGTCCGGGGCAAAATGGAGTTGTCAAGGGCTTCCAGTTGAAATCAGAGGGACCCAAAGGGATTTTCTTTGGCATGATCCGCGCGGATGACACGGCCGCGAATAATTTGAGGATCTTTTGCACCACAAGTAAAAGCCCGGTGGAGGGTGACGGGAATGGTTGGGGCTCTTGGACGACCCCTCAACATTGCTTTCCTAATCAGGGCATTTGTGGACTTCGGACTCAAGTTGAATATTCCCAGGGTTGGAGTAAGTATTTTTTTTTTTTCATTTCTTTACACTTCGGGTTTTAACAAAAATGTATTTCCTTCATTGGAATTTAACAGCTATAATTTCCTTCATTGGATTTTAACAGCAATAATTTCCTTCATTCCAATGTCCTTCATGGAACTGGAATTTCCTTCCAATGGAGTTTAACTATAATTTCCTTACATTGGAATTTAACAACTATAATTTATAAAAACAATTTTTATAGCTTATTGTTTCCATTTAGAATGCCAGAGACTGAAGGTAAAAGGAAATTCACGGTTACATTTTTTTTATTTCCAGGGGATGACACAGCTCTCAATAATCTGCAGGTTGAATGTTGCGATTTGCCCGTTCCGACGCCAACGACAACGACCAAAACTCCACTTCGTATTGATGACACACAGAATTTCATTTAATTGGAGTATTGTATTTAATTTGACGGTTATTTCTTCCTTTTCTGTCATTATTTTGTCCAAGTGATGCAGTCATGTGTCAAATTTTTATTACCCCGTCGCACCACCAAAGTAATTGAATCTCCCGTTGATGATATTTTTTTCTCAAGGCTACAGCTTTGAACTTGCCTACATAATCCCAGTGTTTTGTTACTGCTACTGTAATTAACAAAAATTTATTCGTTTCATACTGCATGTATTTACAGTTTTACATACATATTTTGGAACCATACATCATATTATTTTAAGATAAAAAGCAATCGTTGATTTTCTTCCAGTAAATTATTGAATAAAGACAGAAAGCCATGCAGCGGTTTTCAACTGGTCTAGAACCAAATTCTCAAATGCCGGGTTATCGAATTATTAATATTATTGCGTAACCACAGAATAAAGCATCATTGTTATGTCTTGTTAGAGACAGAAGTCTCTAGTTTTGAGAATATAATACAGGAACGAAGGACCACCTACTTTTAAGAAGTAGGAAACTTGTAGATTGAGAAGTACACCGGAGTAATTGATAAAAGAGTAGTACTTTATTAAAGCTGTAGCAAGTTGCAGTTCAGTGAGTAGAGCTAAAGAATCCTAGAGTTCCAGCTAGGCAGTACTAACAATAGGCACAGCTTCAAGCATTAAGCAGTATTAGTAATATTAGCATAAGTTAGATTTAGTAAACTAGTATTAATAGATGTAGGATTAGTAAGTAGCATTAGTTAGTACAGAAAGCATCTCTACATTATGTACGGATACGCCAATTTTCCTAAATTAATAAGTTTTTGTTACAAACATTGGTCATGGTTGCTTTTGACATCATATGAATAGCAATGAGGAACAGTATCAAACAATTATTAATTATAAGGATAATTAAACTATCCGACTTTTCCAACAAGCCACACAAATACTAAACATTTGAAAGAGAACCCATTTCCTCAGAATTGGAACGTCGGATTAAATGTATCTTATATACATACATAACAGAGGACCCAGACTGTATAATAGAGCATATATCAAAATACGCCGTTTAAGAAATCAAAAGTTTTAAGCAATATAAAATGTATATGCTGACTATCCAACATGTCTCAATTACTATGTTAAATACAGACTGCACCAGGTCATGGAGAAATTTGCACATGTGACGGCTTGGAGCACAAACCGGGTTACGATGGGAAAGCAATACGGAATGCACACGGCACGCGCCATTGCAATGCAATTTAAATAGAAAAATATTATTTTTGGACTTTTCAACATAAAATTCGATAAAAAGCAAGAGAAAACAGCGAAAGTTCTGGTACTGGTGTCTCCGTCAAAACTACATAAAAAAAAATCTGGGCTACCCGATTTTTGTCTCCGGTCTTGCCATGCAACACAATCATACACATTTAATGGACAAAGTGGGAGAAGTTCTGGAGTAATATGCTACCAATGCACCCTGCCTCCGACTTGCACACAAACTCCTGGAGAGATACCCCTTTTAGCACAGAAAATGATTGTAAGCCTCACAGCATTGAAACATTCACAAAACCTGATTCCGTCGATTTTGTTCCTCATTTTTAAAGCTTTCGAGTAGGAGGGCTTGAAATATTAATGAGTTCCGGGTGGTTGCGCTCGGATGGTAAATATGGTCGTCGTGGGAGTCAACCGAAAATTACAAATCTTTCATTCTTTGCAATCTCATCTCTCCAAATATCAGTCTCTTGCCATTTCCTCCATCACTTTCCCCTCTCAATTTCCTGTGGGTACTGTAGTACACTCACATTTATACCCGCCACGGAGGCAAAGTGTATCACAAAAAAAAAATCATCTCAATATCTTCAAATTCGATTTTCATTTTAAAAGAAAGATTTGTTCAGTGAAGTCAAAACTACTGTTTTACTTCCATTCTTGTCTTTGAGTAGAAAAAAATCCCACAGTTATACCAATACGGTTTCCCAACTACGTGAAAACTAGCTTTTGTTCTTTGAATGTCATTATTCGTGGTTGCATGTAGACATTTCGAAATCTCTTAAATGCTACAGCTAAATATATTTTTTACCCTCCAAGAATCAGTCCATTGATTGAGAAAGCTCACTGACATTGAATGGAATGCATATCACGGTGGGCAGTGAATGGGAAGTAATTTAAATCAATAGGAAGGTAAAGAATCGCTCTTCGTCATTTCTGGATTGTTTTTGTCATGCAAACATATACACATACATACAAGGTACGATCGAACAGAAGATTTGGTCTCTCAAAAAGCAATGAGAACAGAAAATGCAGTGGAGTTGAAGACATTGAAGAAGGTGAGGATTGTGTTTCTCCGGATAAAATAAGCATCCCCGACATAAACCTTGAGAGTGCAGCAAGACAATAGGGACTTGTGCCACCACCGACTATTAATATTCTTATTATTATTACTGTACAAAGCCAACTTGTGAGCCTGAAGGAATTTTTCCGACGAGGCATGCACATTGCCAGATGATTGATGCAACATTGCGGCAAAAATGAGGATGGCCCAAAATACAAGATGTGCGCTGATGTACCCAGCCAAGGACATCGTCTGGTAGAAGCGGATGGCTCCATAAAATGAGAAGATCATTAGGGTCATGGCTGCCCCGTAGAAGGTGGGTGTGACGACCACGCGGAAGGCTCTATTGTGATGGGCTTTCAGGAATTGTAAACATCTGTACAACACCAAAGTCCTCTTTTGATCTTCGTACGAAATTCTCCTTCCAGGATTAACTCCAGCTTGACCCGGATGATCCAAGCTGTCCGCATGGAATATAAGGCGTGATCAGATTATTTTCCAAATAAGATACTTTCGTATAGGTTTGAAGTAAAGTAGTCAATAAATAAATCAATACTCCATAAATAATTTACAAAAAAATTTACGTACACGGGAGACTGGATCCAGAAGTATAGGTGACATTCGAAGATGATGGCGTTGTACACGAAGAAATACGTCGCAAACGTCGCATGGAAATGCTGGGCAAATTCATGGAAAGCAAAGGCTCCTAGGGCCCAGTAATTTGTGCGAGGGAAGTTCGTGTACGCGTAAATGTAGAAGGGCTTGTCGGGAAAAACAAGGAAGATAATTGTGAACATGAACATATTAAAAATCGTGGACGGTATGAGACAAAGTAAAATTGTCCCCATGGCCAGATCCGCACGCCTGATATTCCTTGCACAATAGCTGGACAGTCCTGTAAAGGTGAAAAAATAAATCAATATTTTACCATTACATCATCCGGAAATCCGGAAGGAACAAAAGTATGCATACGAAAAAGGACTACTGACTATATATTTCAATTTCACATTTAGATATTATGTATGTATTAGTATATACATATACCTATAATGCTTTGTTTTGTCTTACCATCAAAATGTTTTTTAAACTGGAGAAAAGAGTTTATGAAGACCATGGTCTCCCTTCGGCGAACGAGGTAATTAATGGAAATGAGGTTAGTCGTCGTAAAAATGGCAGCATGGAGGCAATGAAACATCATGGTTTGTTGATTCTTATTTGATGTCTTGTTCGCGGAAGGCAGCAGAGGGTAAAATAAGGACAAGAACTGGAAACAGCCATAAAGGGCATGCACGGTTGTGATAAAGTACCAAATACACAATTTGTAGCGTCTGTGGATCGGCCGGAGATGCCCAAGGAACGTATCCCAGTCATAGGGAATGGCAAAAGTCCTGTAGCCTATCACCAGGCACATCTTTAGAGCCTGGAGAGTCGTTGCGACCACAATCATTATGTAAATATTCCGTTGTTCAGCTTCAAGATTTTTTTTCTTCGAATATTTTATGGACCTTCTGCGGTTTGACACTTCTTTCGGGCTAAAATTGCTTATATACTGTACAGCCACGAAAGTACACTCACTTGAGGGCGTCCGAATTTTTATACTTTGATTCGTGACCCGAAATCAAGTGACACCAGTTTTCCTTTTAAATGCAATAAGATCTACCAAAAAAATAACCTTCTTCTAGCCACCTTCAGAAAAATTTAGTTCCGCAAAATGTCCACAAGTCTATTTTCGCTTAACTTACTTCATGGCGTAATTCAAACCTGAGGAACATATTAATGGCGTATGTAAAAGTTCCCAATAACCATTTGTGGGCACAAATAATACGTTTTACGTAAAATTCTACCATCAATTTCCGAAAAACCTGCAAGCCTGTTTAGAAAAATAATTTCCGTGGCCACTTAGCCACTTACATATAACTACATACATGCCTGATAACTTTGTAAGATAGGCAATTCTGACAGTCAGTGTTTTAAGTCATAATAATAACCTTTATCAATGTTTTACTGACTCTTTTCGTTGCTGCTCCTACTTCTTCGCAGTACTCAGGAGGCGTTTTTATTGCATACGAACATGTCATTCTAGCGGACTTCTTCAGAGAATTGAACTGAATAATTTGTTTGACAGTACTCGAAGCTTTTACTTGAAAAACGTCCCGTTTTTCGTTGCTACTGCCGTAATAAACTAATTTATTTGTACGAGAATAGACAGCATATGGTGCATTTTATTTTGTCAAAACTGACAATACAATTACAGCGCAAACCTATACAGACTATAAACTACCACCGCCTACTTTAAAAGGCAATTAGTAGCGACAAAGTATTAGTGGTAAAGCCGTCAATGAAAGTGATGATACTATCCTTTCGTACAAAATATGCGCTGCTCACGTAAGCTTTGAGTGGCCAACAGCTGCGATACATTCTGTGAATGTCGTGTTTGTCACTGAGATCTTCGAAAATTGCGCGGTTTTTCAGGAAAGCTTGCGATGCTTCGAACATATTTCCCGAAGAATGGTGTAACAATATAGAAAAGACTGACATTATCGCAAACATGAATGGGAGAAGAAGATATCCGGGTAAGGGAATGACAGTGTAGAAACGGACAGCGCCGTAACAAGACAATATCATGAGGAACATGGCAGCTCCGAAGAAGACGGGATGCACAATGTCCTGGTAAGCTTGGTTACGCTTCGCTTGCATGTACTGCAGACATCGGTATACGGGATAAGTGGTCTCCATTGTTGTACGCGATCTTATAAAAACAACAAAGTATATGGTTGAAATTATGATAACAAACTTGAATTTTTATAAAGGGAAAACACTCACTGCAAAATCTGGAGCCATTGACAGACACTCCTCTCAAAAATCAGGGACGTGTAGACAAAATAGAAGCAAACAAAGGCACAGTGAAATGCTTGGAAGGATTCATTGAAAGCAAACGGCAGTTTAATTAAGATATTCCCCTTGCGTCCCCCTAGGTTCAAGTGGGAGTAGATGTATTGGGGCTGATTTGGAAATAGGAGGAAGAGTATGCCAAAAAGCACGTTATTCACTAGGGTTGATGGTATTATCATGATCAGTATCCAACCGAAATAATCCATATGATCCATCTTCATGGTCGTCCCCGGGTCCTTACCTAAAAATCAGACCAAATCATGTAACCAAGTTTATGGTTAAGTAGATTGGCAATGCACTAAAATAAAAAATATTTACCTTCTTGAGAATTGTTGAATAGAAACAACGAGTTAATGAAACACAAATTTTCCCTTCGCCGAACGAAAAAATTGATGCTCAACATATTTGACGTAATAAAATTAGCTAGCATTAAGCAGTGGTACATAAAAGCTTGCTGTCCGGGATCGTGACTGGAGATAAAATGGTGGTAAATAAAAGAAATAATTTGAAACAAACCATACACGAAATGTAAAAGGGTGAGGAGGTACCACATGGCCCGTTTGAAGCGATTTAGGGTCAAGCGAACTGACCCAGATGCATCATGCCATTCGTAAGGGGTGCAATAAGTTATGGCAGATATCCGCAAGCTAATTTTCAAAGCCTTCGAGGTTACGATTGGAATCATCAGGGAAAAACTTCAAAACTAATCAATTAAACAAAACTATGTGATATACTATAATGTCACCACAAGTCGAAAAATGTATGAAAAAAATGCAACTCATTGTCATCTATCTATTCTTAGCCGACTTTGCAGGACGGTCGTTCCAGATAGAATGACCATTTTCCGTTGTACAAAAAAACTCCAAAAAGAACAGAACTGCGTAAATGACTACTTGATAAACTTGAAGCCCAAAGAACTCAAGCAATTGCTCAAATAAAAATCTTGCAAGTGAATTTTGGAGAAGGAAAAATATGGAAATGGATTTGTGCATAATTGGCAGGTGTTCAATTGCCGAGTAGTAGCGTTAATTGCCCCATTTCAATTTTGGCAATTGTGGGCGCAACCGTGCGGATTGGGTACATTCATACATATATAGCAGGGGTGCCCAACCAGTTTAGTCTCGCGGTCACAAACGTACTATTGCTGCGGCGCAATGGTCACAAAAATTTTTTT
>JAQGBT010006643.1:0-12125 GCA_034698585.1 Disparrhopalites patrizii | reverse complement strand
GAGAAAAGGATAACAGAGAAAAATCAAATAAAAAAGAGAAAAGGATAACAGAGAAAAATCAAATAAAAAAGAGAAAAGGATAGCAGGGAAAACAAATAACATAGGTAAAAAGCAAATGAAATAGAAAAAGAGGTGAAAGAAAGATGCCAGAAATAAAGAAAAAAAATGCGAGAAAAGGAGAATGAAAGAGAGTAAAAAGGAGAAACGAATAAAACAGACAGAAAGCTAATGAAAAAAACAAAAGAGTAAAATTGGAATAAATAAAATCGAAGAGAAAAACGAGTAAAATAGAGAAGAAAATAAAAGAGAGAAACGAGTAAAATGGAGAGAAAGAATATATGAGAAACAGACAAATAAAAAAGTTTTCACATTTATTCGTCTTGTGAGATACTAGCGAAGATGAACATTTGCCCATAATGAAGTTGCACATCTTCATATTCTCCTCCCTCCCGCCGTATCCTTTTCTTTGTGGCGACGTTTTTTTTTTATTCTCTTCTGACGAGCTCTCTTGACGGTCATAAGAGATAAAGATGGGAAGATAAAATACTTCTTGGGCCATAATCCCCCCTTCAACTGCGTGTGTGTGCCGTGATGGAACAATTATCATGTATAATAACAAGAGGATGAAGTCATTGAGAGATTTGGTAAAAGCATTCATCTTTGTACTTTTGAGCTTCCCCCAAAAAAATAATAATCATGTACAATTCACCAGAAAATTGTAAGAGTGTATATTCTACATACAACAAGATTTTTCCCACATGCAGAAAAAAAGGGAGGAAAGACAGAAAAAAAAACTTGTTACAATATGATCCGCTTAAGTACACTACGACATTGTTGTTCCCATCATAAAGCATTAATGTTGGCGAATTTTTCTTTTGTGTAAGGGAAGCGTAATGGCAGTAAGAAAAGGCATAATAATAATAACAATAAATTTTTCAACTCAACAGTAACTGCCTCACTGGTTCTTGGAGGTGCAAAAAGGGAAGAAAGGATGATGGTGGACAGCAAAGAAAATCCACAGTAGAAACCACAGAGATAGAAATGAAAGAAAAAATATTAAATATAATACATAATCTACTTAATACTAAATCCAAGCATATTCCATTACTCTATATATTCCGCACATTTTAGTCGTCTACAAAAAGGAAAAAAAAGCTAGTCATTTTTTTTTCAATCTGCCTGTCAGCCAATCTAAACCATTTTTACTTGCAGACAGTTGTTATTTCTTCAAGAGAGCTTTTTTTTTTACTTTTGCATCTCAACCCTTTTTTTTTAAATCCAAACCAAATAGATCCTTTTATTCAAGTTTCTTCCCAACGCCCGAAGAATATTAATGAGTTCAATAATATTCATGCCAACAACTGTCATGTGTAAAAGTGCACAGAGATATTTGTGTAGCAAATTTTTTTTCTTTATTATAATAAATACTATACCACCATTATTTACTAGTAGTATTGCAATAAAAATATACAATGGTCCCATCCCCTCACAAGTACGTGTTTAAATGCTTCCCCCCCAAAAAAGACTGACTTTTACATGATTTTGCACAAATGAAAACAGGATTAATAGCATCCTGACATATACACCCATGCATATTTTGAAGTGGGTATGTATACATATAATTACTAACAAAAATCCATAAATAAAACATAAAAATAAATAACAACCAATTCTTTGTACGATAAAAGTTCCTTATTCACATAGCCCCTACTGAAAATCCAAATGTATCCCCAAATATACACATGTGCATACCTACACCATACCCACACATATGTCTACATACATCCACATGGTTAAAGTACGTGTCAAGACCAAATAGCAGGTTCTCGACAGACCCAGGTAGATAAATATCTTGTTGAATGCCAGGGATTGTTGTCGTGGTTGTGCGAATTTATTCACGTATTTATATAAATCTACAATAGCCGTCCTCCTCTATACGTATGTACCATACGAGGTATTCCACCCCAAATGAAACTACACATATTTCCAGTTATCCAAAGGGGTATATATGTATGAAAGTATATATATATAGGGTAGTATATATATATATAGGGGTATATATATATGCATATATATATATGATACACCCAATACAAAGACCTGCTCAACACTATTCAGAAAAAAAAAAAATTTCCTACCATTTTCGATTGTATTATAACCTACCATACTATGTCCATATACATATTCGGAACATTATATAGGTATAAATATGTATGTATGCACATATAAAAAAAATACGTTTGTATGTGTACACAATAAAACCATTTGGGGAGGAGGAATGAAAGGAAACATTGTGTGACTCCATGAAATATGTGTATACACACATGGATTATTCTATATTATTATATCACATTGTGTCTACTATTTATTATTACCCCATGAAATATTAGACTTTTTCTCCCATTTCGTCTTCTTCCTCCATCCACTGGTAAAATGCGTAATGTTACATTCCTCTTGTTATTAAAGTGTGGAAATGCTAGGTGTGTGTGTCTGGTCGCCAAATAAGAGAGAGAGAATTTGAGAAGAGTTGCTAAAGGTCGGAAAGAGAGAGAGAGAGAGAGAAAGAGAGAGAGAGAGAGAGAGAGAGAGAGAGAGAGAAAGAGAGAGAGTCTCGTTGAAGTGTAGGAGAAAAGGAGTTGAATATTTGAAATGAATGGGGGCAGCCCCTCGTGAAGGAATGCCAGCCCATTGGCATTGTGTGGGGAGATTAGACAAGCCCTCGTGTAGCTCTGTAATGTTCATCGACTGGATGAAAGGAAGCAGTAGGAAGGTTTACGGCCTCAACGCTATAACAACTCCATATCCCTTTTTCCCCTCGTCTCTCTCTCTCTCTCTCTCTCTCTCTCTCTCTTTCCCCAAACATCTTTCCACCCTTTTATACACTCCACAATGCTTTTCTTATGGCCATACACTCCAAAGTAGGAAAGCAGAGAAGTCCCCATGCACGAATCTCTCTGTCTCTCTTTTTGAATTTTTTTTTTTTTACTATGGACTTTGTCACATCCACAAGCACTGAAAAGGGGTAAGTGCCGTATATAAGGTATACCTTAGTCGTTGAAAAGGCTCTTTTTCCCCCATTCATTTTTAACGTGTATATATATGTACTTGCGGGTTCACCCATGTACACCCATGTATATTAAGGGTGTATGTATATAGCTTTTTTCTCCTCACATTGTTATTAGTAGACGCTACTACTCCGTACGCAAAGTTTATTGATATGGAAATGTAAGCTCTTGTATATACATACAGACCGTCCACGTTTTTCAATTATTTTATTCCCTTGCATACACACACACACACACACATGGAAAGGGTTTATCCCTGCTAAACGTTTCTCCTTCCCATTCTATCCCCATGAGAAAGGGTTGAGGGAAGAAGTAGGACTTGGTAGGTTTTTGCGGTTTTATATCATACGGAGAAGCTATTGAGATTGGTTGGGACCTTCCCACTGCCTATTTTTTTTCGTGGTGACACAGGAGCCTGGGGTGTTAGCCGGATTTATTGGATGTAAGAATTTTTTTTTTTATTATTCTTTTTTACCTAAGGTATACATTTATTTTAGTTAAAGTATCGGATTTGGAAGGTTGAAGTTTTATCCTGTGTTTTGTCTTTTAATTTTCAGCCGGCCATTGTTTTTGGTGTTAAAATCTGGTGGAAGACAGCGAGATTTTTTGGGGGGTTGAGGAGGTAATATTTTGGATTAATTTTCATTAGATATTAAATGCTTTTGTGTTTCTACATAGTGTTAGTTGTCTTTCTTTGGAATCTGTCAATCCCAACCTTTGTTTATATTTTTTGCATTTTATTCCCTTTTTTAATCAAATTTTCCTAAATTCCGGAACCAATGAAGAAAAAATCTTTTGCAATTTAGCGGGTATTCCCTAATCTCTTTCTTTCGCCAGTTTTTGGAGTCATACCAAAAGCATTTGATGGAAAAGTGGTTTCACGTACCTCCCGATTTATTGGTCTTACTAATTCTCTGTAATGTCCTTGCATAAGACACGTATGCAAATTGTACCAGTCGTTGAGACTCAGCTGTAATAATGAACTCCGCAGGAAAACAATTTTTTCTCATTTAAAGTTGGGGTTCTAATCAGAAAGTTTTGCTTTTCGGTGTATACGGGGAAATGGCGTGCATAGGGAATTCAAAAAAAATTTGTATTTAGCACGTGGAAATCCGTCGGCAACAGCTCAACGCAATAGGAACTATATTATCTTACGTTCCCCTGTTTGAGACCGAAAATATGTAGGATTTTGTTGCGTTCGTTTGCCCCAATCCGTTGAAATTACAGCTGAAGAAGTTAGTATTATTTATTGGCTGTGAGTGAATAAAAGGAAATAATGAAGAAGGTTACTTTATGTGGGGTGGCATGTGTAATAAGCCGACTGTGAACTTTCCACGGGGAGAAGGCTAAATCCGGGTAGTATTGACGCGGAAGTAAGCAATTAGTAAGGATTGTGGGTTTGGAGAAGTGTCTGTTGTAGGATTTTGGCGGGTACGTGAGACAATCGATTAGGTTTTGCAGGGGACTTTACTAAAAGCAAACAAAGAGATAGAGAAAAAATGGGGATACACCAGTATTACATTGAGAGTCATGTACCCAGATGTTTTTGTACTTTTGTAGTGCCATACATGGCCAAAATAGATGGAGGGTAAAGAGTGATGGAGAGGCATTTACGTGGGGGGAAAAGAGACAATAAAGTCATCCCCAAATGCCGGGGAAAAAAAAAGAAGGCACTTCGGAGGTCTTCATTACATGGACGTAAGTACACAGACAGAAGTGCATTCATGGATGCAAAAGTCCGCCAGGGGTACACTTGAAAGGGTGGGAGGGAAGGAATCGGTGTGAATCACCACGAGGTTTACCACTTTTACTACCTCCCATCCATCTGCTTCCTTACAGTCTGTGTACTGCAGGGAAGACAATAATATTTGGGAATAAATCCAACGAAACGAAAAATTTCGGGACTAAATCCTGTATCATCCTCTCTTTTACCCTTTCCCACTCCGGGCTTGAAGGCGGATTTCATTTTAGGTTTAGTGCGGAACTTGGATCTTGAGGAATTTCAATTTACATACATTTTATTTTCACAGTACATATTTCTGTCAAATAAATTGTATTTTATAATATTGAATAAAATTAATAACGACAAATAATTTTTATCTGGAATTCATTTTATTCGAACTAATTTTGATTTGGTTTCATTTGGTATATTTGGAATACATTTGATTGGAATTAATTTCTATTCACAATATATTTTGTTTTTATTTATCTTTACATTGAATAAATTTCTTTTACATTTTATTTTGATACAAGTCTTTTTGAATTTCGTTTTAGTTTAATTCAATTCCTCTCGAAATGCATTCTATTTTGATTCATTTCTATTTGGAATACATTTTTTTAAATTTAAATTTCTAGTACATTTGATATGAATTAATTTCTATTTGGACATTTATTAAATGTATATTTCTAGTACATTTGATTTGGATTAATTTCTATTGGGGAACTATTTAGTTTTTTATTTATCTCTATTTCTAGTACATCGTATTGGGATTAATTTCTATTAAAAATACATTTGATGCTTAGTTGTATTGGAAACACATTTTCATTTGATTAATTTTGACTTAAAATCCCACATAATTTGAATCCATTTTATTTGGAATTCATGGAATTAAAAATAATTTCCTTTTGAAATCCCTAAAATTTCATTTTGAACTAATTTTGCTATCTTTCAGTACCCACCAAGAAAATAAATCCCAGTAGCAAAACCCTCCCAAAAAAACATCTCCCATAAAACCGGGAATTCCAGGAAGTAATCACTCCAGCCCCATATCCCACTCCAGAAGAACTTCCTGACAATTGCCGGAGGGGAAGGTCGGGAAGAAAAATCATACAAGTGTATCATAGGGGAAAACCCCGAGCGATTTGAGCCATTTTGGAGGAGGGTAAGTAAATTCAAAGGGAGGAGGAGAAAGGAGAGAGAGAGAGACAGAAAAAAATATTCTCCCTCTTTCTCAAGCAGATGTAAAAGCATTTTTCTATCCCTTATTTTTTTTTTCATACATATGGAATATAAAAAAAAAAATCTGTATGCGGATTACATTCTACAGTGAAGAGAGCGAACCCACATCTCCCGGCTTCCCATGGAGCAAGTGTTTTTTTTCTGCCTCCTCCCCATTTCTTCTTCGGCTTTCCCCTTTTTTTCCCTATCGGGGAGTATATAGACGTTCTTTTTTTTTGCATGTCACACTCGAAGAAGGAAGAAAAAGAGGAAGAAAGATAGGGAAAAGGACTAGGAAGAAGAGAGTGGAAGGAGAGAGTTGGTGGTGGGAGCGGTAGAGTTACTAGAGAAGACTTGGGGAACACTGCTCCCTCCATTCGATTGTTCGGGTCTTTGGGATCTTTCCCTAACTTTTTCCACTTCCCAAAAGGAAGAAAGGGAAGAGAGAGAGAGCGAGAGAGAGAGACAGAGAGAGAGAGAGAGAAAAAGAAGTGAAGTTCTACTGCTTCTGCTTGCCCTGGCGTGATTGGTGGTCCTGAGGTGTGGTGTGCCGTCGTAATTGCTACACAGGACACCGCGACAGGTTGTGATATAAGTATACGATGCCAACACCAACACATGACACTTCTTCTTGCCAACGGCACGAGATCTCCTCACATCACCAATCCAATCGGACACGTTCTTCTTCACTCTTCTCACTCATCTTCCTCGTCTTTTTATAACATTTTTCTTCAATACCCCCCTTAAAAACGAAATATCTCCGGATTCCACCCCTCCTTTTGTTTTGGATATATAAACTTGGACAAGGAAATAGAAGAAAAAAGAAGAGGAAAGTTTACAAGCTCTTAAATCAAAACCTCCCCAAAAGAAAAGACGGAAAAAGTCAGTGAGAGAAAAAAAAAAGTTTAAATAGTTTTCTTTCCGTCTGTCTTCCCTCCTTTTTGGTGGACTCACATGAGATCCTTTTTGGTGTGTTCACAACAGTGTGCCCGACATTACTTACTACTACGGACCTCAAAAGTACGAAGGAAAAAGGGCTGTATATTTGTTCTTTTTTTTTTCTTAGCCCTCCGTGTTTGTTATATTGTTGTTTTTTCCTTCCTTCTTCGCAAGTCCTCATCCTCTGTTTCTTTTAGTGGGGATTCTTGCCCCCCCACTAAAATCTTCCGTACTTCTCATGTGGTGACTTCCAACTCTCCCATCAACTTTCTGGAGCCATATATCTCCAGAGTCAAAGGGAGAGAGAGAGAAAGCACTTGTTGGAACTGGAGGAAGAGTGAAAAAAAAGGAGTGAATTGTCACCGTCAGTTTTTTTTTTTTTGTTTCACACCTGAAACTCGTGCAAGAGAATGAACCTACCTTAACTTTTGTAACAAAAAAAAATACTTTTTTTTGTTTGCTCCTCGTGAATTACATTGGAAGGGATCAGGGAGGAAATCCCTCAAGTACTTGTTGGTTCCGTGTTTTAATTTTTTGTTTGGTGTAACAAACTACTTGCCGGTTTTTTTTTTGCTTTTGGAGGGAAACATTAAATACTGGAGAAAGTGAGATAAAAACGCCGGAAATAAGGAGGATAATAATGGTGCATGTAAATCTTCCCATTTAAATCCAGACAAACACTAAAAAAAAATATCTCGTGACCAGAAAAATATTTTTTAAAAATCAACCCTTAACCATCAACAATACTTTTGAGACAAAAAATAAGAAAACATCTTACATGCAACAACACCTGATACAAATTTTGATTCCGAACCTCTTACATGTGTGAATGTAACAAGTTGTTTTTCCGTTCGACAGTAATAAGATAATCATACCATTTGGGATTTCTTATGTTGTGGCATTATAAGTCAATCACGGCGGAAGGGGGAAAATAAGAAATAAAAACACGAGTGAGAGTGTGAGAGTGATAGAGGATAATTTTTTTTTTTTTTGATATATTTTTTTCAATCTTTACCAAGTGGACTATTAGTTAACCCATGTTGGTGACTAGTGGTGTTTTTCCAATGGAAATGGAAGATCTACCAGGCCTTTTAGGAAGCAGGCCTCCACGTGCAACCGACTTTTCTATTGCGGCCATCATCGGTCGTTCCGGTCGGAATGCAGACGTACTCAAAGGCAAGGGGAAACGAACCGGTGGGGATTCTACCATGAGACCTTTAGGTACATTTTTTATATCTATTTTCCTCTTCACCCCTTTTTTTTATTATCCATCACATCAATTTATAATATAAAACAGGATATCCCTTAGTAAATATTTCTTTTTTTTTTTCAATTACAGTATGTATCTATTTCTTCTTTAAAAAAATTAAACCACACATTTGATTTTTTTTTAATTAAAGCATATATTTCATTTTTTAAAAATTAAAGCATACATTTTAATTTTTTTAGATTAAAGCACATGCATCTATTTTTTTTATTAAAGCACATATTTCTATTTTTTATATGACATATTTCTATTTTATGAAAGCATATATTGATTTAATATTAAATTTCTTCAAGAGAAATAATGGACCAAAAAAATCATGATAAAAAAAAATTCAATTGGCATGTACACCCCCGGTATTATGTAATATATTAATAAGTATTGATTCAATTACAAGAAACCCAACCCCCTTTTTTTTTCAAGTCAGGATACGCACGTATGATGCCGGTGGGGGAGAGGAAAGGAAATCCGTGGAGAAAAACTTGAAATTTTGTGTAAAAGGTTGGGGGAGGGGAAAGAAATGATTCCACATGATAGTAATTAGAGTAAAATATACGAGGTGTAATATATAGTTTTCACTCTTTTGAACATGATAAAGAATAGGAAGAAGGTCGAGCGTGAAATGTTGTGGACAAAAAAAAAAGCGTGGTGGAGGAGTCCTAATTATATTAAAGTGTGAGAGGGGGCAAGTCGACCAAGAAATGAAGGAAGAGAGAAAGAGAGAGAAACTGAGGGGGAAAGAGATGGGAACAGATATTTTCACTTAGAAATCGGTTAAAACACTTTATAATAAGTAGTTAATGTGGGAGTCACTTGTGGTTTGTGAAAGGGAAAAAGGAGGGAGGGAGAGATTTTTGGGAGGAGGAGCGTAGAAAATATGAAATATATCGGAAGTTTTGTTTTCCACAATGAAAAAAGTCTGGTACTGTGACCAATTAGACATTTATTAATTGGGAAAGATGTGGTGGAGTTCCATCCCTAATGTCATGAGGATTATACCATTCAATCTATTTACTACCAACTCTTCCTTTCTCTGTCTCTCTCTCTCTTTCTCTCTGCCTCTCTCTCACCCTCTCTCTCCCGAGGGTTTATTAATGGAAGGTACTTTTCTCATCTCTCTCTCTCTTCCTAAAAATCCCTTCTGGCTCCCGCTTGGCACAAGAGGCGGGAGACAGGGAGAGTTTGTAGAAGTTTACAATATGGGTGCGTTGAAAAACTCCGTGATCAGCTAGTAACTAAACGTCTGTTCAGACAATCACTAGATCTGCAGACGTCTAACTAGAAATTTTTTGTACGGACCAGAAATAAACTTTCTAGAATTTCCCAGAACAGGCGAAAATCTAGTAAATGTAATTATTATAATAATCGGTTTATTTGCTTTTACGCATTACCCAGTACATTCTTTACAAAGTAATTTACAAAATACAAAGTAACTTAGTAATTTACTTGGTATTTGTCTCTCTCATTTCTCTCGTTCCCTTCTCTCTCTATAGTTTCTCTCGCGATTTTGTCTCTCAAATTTCTCTCGCCGTTTTTTCTGTTATCTCTCTTCTTTGTTATCTTGCCACGGGGCTTTTCTCTTGTCTCTCTTAATTTTTCTCGTGTCTCTCTTACTTTTTTCTATTCTCTCTCCAGTCAAGCCTTGTCTGAATTATGGTTGCTAAACTCGGTCTGGATAGGTCATCCAGTTACCTGCGTTGCAATGCTCTTCACTGGAAGACAATTTCTTGACTAGATTTAGTTTGCCGTTGCTAAACTCAATCTAGTCAATAAATTGCTGTAGATATCTGTAAAATCCATGAGTTTTTCAACGCACCCTCCGTTTTAAAAAACGGACATATGTATATGCCCACTATGGGAATAATGGAGTCCCTTTCCCAGAATGTATGTGTAGGAGATAATTATTAATTTCCCCCCAACTCCCGTATCCTCTCAACTCTCCCCTCTAATACATGCCCAGATTTATTAGGGACATTAAAAAAACCGTATTATCCGTGACTCCTCTCAAGCCATCATTTTAACCTCTGATTAATTGACAATGTGTACAATCCATGGAATAATCATTCTAATGAAATCTCTCCACTGTACCATTGTGGGCTCTTTGTCTTCCCTCGTATTATTCTCCCTTTCCTCCCCTTATTTTTCATGTGCTGCCTCCAACCCTTTGGGTTAATTTTGGTTCTTATATCTGAAGCTATAATCGGTATGTGACATTTTATTGCACTAATCTCCCACCCATTTCACCCTGGGTTCCACCCCTTTCTAGGGGGAGCGGTCACACTTCTCCCCAAAAAATAGTTGTCGCTTTTAAAAAATGGATTGATTCATAAAGGTCAATATGGAGAAAGGGAAAGTATACATTCAGGGAAAATGTAGGGGAGAAATGGGTAACAATGTATAACGTGAGATATTGTGTCCTCAAATACAAAAATGGAGGGTTAAAATTAAAAAATAAAATAAAAAAGATGGAAATTTCATTGAAAGTATAAAGTTCCACACTTTTCAAGGGTGGTTGATAATCTTTTATAATAATTACATCTTACATTCTATGGTTATTAATACAGGCAGAAAATTGGGTAGAGATAGTATAATTTGATATGATCCTTGAATGAGGATAATTTGCTGTGGTATTTACTCACATCATATCTACAGGTCGGTATATACCCCTATAAGATGAAGGGGATGAAATGAAATCAACATAGCAAAGTTGCTGAAAATAACTTTTTTTTATCCTTGTAATATTCAATTAAACTAATGCCTCCCACATTTCCTTTCGTGGTGTATTAACCACGTTGAAAAATGTAAAAGCAAAAAAAAAAATCCAAATTATGCAATGCGACATACTCCTAACTCATGTGTTTACCTGCACGAATTTACGATTGACAATAAAAAAAATCAGAATTAATGATTTGAATGTAGACAGTCATATTTCATGTGGTTTTATAACCACAATAGTAACAAAAAAGGCCAGGATTGGTTGGATCACATATGTAATGCAAAAATGATCATATATCTTACCCCTTGAGCTTCTTTAACCTTCAGTACTAATTTGCTGATATAATGTGGGAATTTTGCTCGTCGTCGTCACACATCACGACATCATTATTTGCCCACAAAAAAAAAGTAACTTGGAGACAGAAGAGACTTTACTAAGGCTTAGACACTTTCTCACTCCCAAAGTGGGAGGGAGGTGTATAATTGTGGACAAATGGAGATCTTCCATTTGTGACACAACCCCAAACGTTTACGAACACATGAAAAGGAACTTTTTTCCTTCAAGTTACTCACCAAGTAGATTGGAATTTGAGTTTGAAAATCTCATTAAAGTCTCAAATTCCCGTTTGTAAATGTCTCATTGTCGCCCATTGCCCCTGAAATATTGGTAGAACTTATTTTATTTCCAAAATGGAATGAAAATCTATTCCTATCGTAAATACGTGAAGGGCTTCCGCCAATTGGATAGAGAATGGAATGCGAAAACTGAAAAGGCTAAATTCCGCAATGGAATCAAGAGTGGAACATAATTCTAGAAAATTCTTAGTAATATAAATCCTTAGGTAAAAAAAGGCATAGGTAAGCCCTTACATTCATTTATTGGGGCATTAAGCTTTTTTTTTTTTGCCGTGGTGCAATGGGATAAAGACACCAAATGTCATGACGTGTGATGTGAGCTAGAAGACAGGGAGAGAGAGAGAGACGGGTGTATGTTACCACTGCTCGATGATAATTTGAGAATGATGTTTATGAGAAAATGCTGATGATGCTGACTGACGCTGACGAAGCTAAAATGTAGAGCTGAAAACTCATATGTCATAGACAGAGAGAGAGAAAGAGAGCGAGAAAGAGAGAAAAATAGAAAAAGAGAAAAAGAGAAAAAGAGAGAAAGAGAGAAAGAGAGAAAGAGAGAAAGAGAGAAAGA
>JAQGBT010006642.1:0-12129 GCA_034698585.1 Disparrhopalites patrizii | reverse complement strand
GAGAAAAAGAGAGAGAGAGAAAGAGCGAGAAAAAGAGAGAGAGAGAAAGAGCGAGAAAAAGAGAGAGAGAGAAAGAGCGAGAAAAAGAGAGAGAGAGAAAGAGAGAGAGAGAGAAAGAGAGAGAAAGAGGAGGAGAGAGAGAGCCTGGGTAAGTGTATCATTGTATGGGTTGAAATATTTGAGCATCAATTCAATTTTCTGCGCAACTAATTACGTTTTGGGGTGGTTCATTAGTAACTGTATCCTCTGATTCTGCATTGTCTCCTGGCACAAGTAACACTCCACCCTTTCCTACTTTTCCCACCTCCAAAGAAGCCTCCTCGGTTTTCATGTCCCCCATTTCTTCTCTATATCACATCTTCAAAATTATCTTCATACTTGAATTCATTCCACCAGCAGAAGTCATTCTCTCCCGGGGACCTACTGAGGTTCTAGGAATGTGCCAGGAGAATTTATTTTGTAGCCATTCCAGTGCACAAAAATCCTATGATGTAAGGAGGAAAAGCATGCAAAAAAAAATTGCACGTGCACATAATGGAAGGAAGGGGGACAATAATTGGGTTACATAAAATATGGTTATAATGCACCAAAGTGTATTTTCTGTTCAAGAAACAATGTTGGCTAATGGGGAAAATACATGCTGTGGATATTTGTACCGTGGTACTTGATAAGGGATCTAGTTTAGTATTTTGCTCCATTCATTTCCCTTTTAACCCTTTAAAATGCGCTAAAATTCGATTTGAGGAACAAATGAAAATTACTGGGGAGAAAAAATTGACGTATAAGAGTAATTTAATAAGGTATTCACCTTCCCTCAAATTTGTGGGGTATTCGTCTCGACTCTCTCTCTCTCTCTCTCTCTCTCTCTTAATGTAATTGGGTGTTATGTATGCATACACGTGCAATCAGGGGCAGACGTCGAGGAATGTTCAATAAAATTGGTTGACAAATGGTGGGAAAAGTTTATATTGCCAAATGAGAATGCAAATGAAGCGACACCGTTACATCTATTAGAAAGTAATTGATTTTTTTTTGGTAAAATTAAACCTTGTCTAATGTAAGCAGGAGTCTTGTATGAGAGAGCAAAAGGAAATATTAAAGTGCACCCTTTCAAAAGATTTTAAATGGACAAAAAAGAAAACAATTCTATATCACCTTGTAGAGGTAAGAAATAAAAAAAATACTTGTATTCCTAATTTTCTCATGCCATAACATGTAAATGATGAAGCTAGTTCCTTCATCACCCCAGGAATCAAATGGCAAAGGGTACCTACCCCATAATGTTTTATTATTAACAAAAAAAAGACACAAAAAAAAGGGGGAAAGCCTCAATGAAAATTTTCATTACTTGTATGTAAAGCACGAGGAGTAATAAGAGTGAAGGATTGTATTGTAGAAATATTATTTACGATTCTCATCGTTTGCTTTTTGGAATAGACCACCCATTGTAAAAGTGAGTGAATGTGGGTATTGATAAGGAAATAGCATACCTAATTTGAGATATTCTCACGCCTACCATCAACTGCACTTCCAATAAATGTCTCTTCTCCCAGAATAACCACTTCTTTCACTGTTTCTCCCCTACCAATCAAAAATGCAGAAGAAAAACAAATAGCAAATTGTCTCGTAAAAATGTATTGTTATAGATGGGTTAATTTAAAACGCCAGCCGAGACCGGTTCCCAACGTACTTTAGGACTGCGGGTCTAGAGAAAAATAGAAGAGGGCTTTCCTCTCATTTAACCCCGCGAAATCCTCTTCATCTCCCCAAATACGCTATGTGTGACTTTATTTATGTACTTAATATGTTCCTATTCCTGCTCCCCTGCTTTATGGGGATATTATGTACACAGAAAGAGTTCAGCAGAGAGAGAGAGAGAGAGAGACCGGCAGAAAGAGAGTTCATGGTGAAAATGCCGGCTTGTAGTAGCAGCGTGTGGAATGCGGGGACAAATGAAAAAAAAACAATTGTGAGCATAGGTTCAGTAGTACAAAGCCGGAATTAGGTTCTCGACAAACAGAGTTCAATGTTTGAGGCAAGAGAGAGAGAAAGAGAGAGAGAACAATATATGGAGGTATGTGAGTACTTAATAATTTATATAGTGATTACCTGCACATGTAAGCACTGGCAGAGTAGGGCGGGCTGCATTTCTCTGTCACCCACACACTACCAGTACACTCTGGGACCACAAAACTGCTCTTGCCCTCTCCCATCTAATAAGCCCTGAGTTCAATTTTATTTTGCAGTAAATTTGGATTGGGTTTCCGAATAGCACTTTGCAACAAAAATTCGGATTGGTTCCCTCTCTCTCTCTCTTCTTTTTTTGCTATTCTATTTTTTTCTTTTGTACTGGAAGAATGCGCACAGAAGCAATACGTGCGACGCAAAGAAAGAAAGAGAGACATACACAGGGAAAGAGAGAGAGAGAAAGAGAGAGAGGGGAGAGAAGGGAGAGCAAGATAAAAATGGAGAGAAAGAGAGCTATGTATTAATTTGTATAACGGTTTTTCACTATACAACGGTTATTTACACATACATCTTACTAAGCCGTTGTAGGGAAAATCGTCTGTACTTGCTAATTTAAAGTTCTATCCGCAGTCTTGCTCTGTCAGATCCAACACCCAGAATTTCCCTTGTATTTCTTTATCCTCCCTTAATTTCCCCTGGATTATCACTCTTTCACGAAGCCTTCATTTGTGAATAAAAACATTTTCTTTAACTATACGTATATACATACATATATACAATGGTTGGAAAATACAAATGCTCAGAATTTGTACTTTTTTAAAATTCTCGGGTTTTCCTGGAGTTTTTAAACATGAGCCGTTTTGCAATGGGAGATTTTTCTCTTTGATGTGCATGATACATTTGTGATAATTTAAATTATAATGATGGGGCAGATGACCATGGCTGAGCTTGAGTCGCTACAGAGACTTTCCATCAGGGAATGGCCGAGTACTTTGTGCGTAGATTCCCCCTACTTAATTACATTTTGGAGGGGATGAGGAGGGTGACCCTCTTCATTGTTGGAGGAAATTTCTCCCTTGTCTGTTGCTTTCTCTTCTAAATCTCTCTATTCTTCTATTTTGTCTTCTCTCTGTTTTTTATATATTTCTTGCTATTGCTAGATGTAGCTACCATGTATTTCTTTTGATTTTTCTGATTTTTTATTTGCTTTCTTCCGATATTTCCAATTGTTTTTGTTTTCTTCCGATTTTTCCATTTTTTTTTGTTTTCTTCCGATTTTTCCAATTTTTTTTTGTTTGCTTCCGATTTTTCCCATTTTTTTAGTTTTCTTCCGATTTAATTTTTTTTGTTTTCTTCTGATTTTTCCAATTTTTTTGTTTTCTTCCTTTTTTTATTTTTTATTCACTTTCTTCCTTTTCTCATATTTTTCTATGCTTTTTAGTCTTTTACCATATTTTTCTTTGCAATCTTCCGATTTTCCTCTGATTTGTTCACGCTAATCTACTTTCCTTTGCTTCGTCACTATTTTTTCATGCTCCCCTCCAATTTTTCTGTCTCTCTCTGATCCTCTCTTTCCCTATTCTGTCCCCAGCATGTTTATCATATTTTCTAATTTCTCTCTTCCTCGTCCCTTGTCTCTCTGTTTTTCCTCTCCCCACCTCTCTCTCTCTCTCTCATCACTCACCACTCTCCCCCTCAGTCTCTCTCTCTCTTTGTTCTTCATTAATCCGGAGGAGTTGAGCGGAAGCAGGATTTATTCTTATGTAGCCCCCATTGAAAAGGCCTAGGCCAAACCGGGATAAGTACAGGACGGGACAAAGCCTCATCACCAACTAACGAGTCTCCCCCTCTCATCTCCACACATTTACATATATTTATATATGATATACATATGTATGTATGTGTACATCTCCACCCAAGATGATGAGAGGACAAGTGGGGAGTATAACAAAATTATAAGTAGATGGTAATTATACCATATATAAATTATAAGTATGTACATATATATATATATATATATATACATATACATATACGTATATACATATATGTATATACGGCCACGTAATTAAATGGAGGACGCGTGCAATCGTTCCTGGCCTGGAGATATAATAATCCAGTTAGGACGGAAAGTGGGGAGGTTGTCTCCTCTTGTGCAATTAGACATATGGCGGGGTGAAATGATTTTTTTAAATGCGATGCATACATTATAACGTTTTATATCTACATTTTTTTTTAGTTTCTACGTTTCCCTCCGTTTTTTTTTTACGTCCGTACATTTTCGGCTTTAATCAGCCCTTTGTGTTGACATTTGTCCATCAAACCGGGTGAGAGATTATGGTGGGGGAGAATTTTTCGGGAGGGATGAATGGAGAGAGAGAGAGACAGAATTGGATGGATACTGATTTACCATTTTTGAGTGAAGTGATTATGAAAATCAGGGGGAGGCAGATGAGAGAAGGAATAAATTTTGAATGGGAAAAGACCCATATTAGGGGGTGGGGTAATCCCGTTTCATAAACGGGGAAAGACCAAAACTTATCCAGGGATTTCTCTCCAGTGTCCTGGACAAGTCCGGGAAAATCGGTGGTGGCAGTGAAACGCGGGGAAATTGTATTAAAATCCACAAAAATGGAGAAAATACGACAAATTATAATTAGAGACAAACTCCGCACGCATATACCAATCGAGTGAGCCCAGGATTTTTTTAAAAAAAGAAGTGCAAAATTACAAGAAATTGCTTTAACATTTAAAATTGTGAAATTTAATGATTGTGTATTTAATAAAGCCGTGTGAATATAATAAATTGCCTTGCTATAGTTAAAACGTTAAAAGAGTGTCAAAAAAATTCGTAAACTTTAAAAAAAACACGTGTAATTTATAAAAAATATGTCTAGTTTAATAAAATGCGTGTAGTTTAAAAAAATGCGTGTAATTTGAAAAAATGCGTGCAACTTAAAAGCTTCCAATTTAATAGTAAAGCACTAAACACGAACAGATAAAATAGAGATAATCGCCCGCCGCCGTCCATATCGCCTTCAGCGCAATGTTGGAAAAAGAATTGACGTAAAATTACTATTGGAAAAATTTGAAGGACAGAAATGGCTGAAATTGATGTGGTAATATTTAAAATTTCCTGGCAATTGATTTAATTTCCATCCATTCTGGTCCTGATTAATTCTTAGCGGGATTGCTTAAAGGAATAAATTTAGATCAATTCTGTCCCATTTTAATGACTTAACGCGAATATTTAAGAATTTAAGCGAATTAATTTAGACTAATTTTGGTCCTCATTAATTACTTGGCGGGAGCATTTAAAATCTTAAAAAGAATTAATCTATCCATTTCTGGTCCTCCTTAATTACTTACAATTAATGGAATATTTAAAATACCACAAGGAATAAAAGATCAATTCTGGGCCATTTTAATTCCTTAGCGAGAATATTCAAAATTTCAAGATGATTAATTTGGGTCGATTCTACCCCATTTTTATTATTTAGCGGGAATATTTAAAATGTCAACGAATTAATTGGTCCCATTTAATTCGCTAGCGGGAATATTTAAAATTTCAAAGAAATTAATTTGGATAAATGCTAGGTCCTCGTGAATTACTTGGTGGAAATACTTACAATGTCCAGAGAATTAATTAGAAAATTAAATCTTAGCAATTTGTGCGTATTTTTATTGCTCGGCATACTTACAATTAGATAAAATATATATTTCCATATTTCTTCGATAATAATAATAATATCTTTGATAAAATAAATATTTTAAATTCCTTTTTTTTTTTGTGAATCTACAGGCAAACAGAAGCTCACCCCCAGGCCACGCCCTGAGCCGAGAAATGAGTGGCGGATTGAACAGTGCGGATCTCCTCCGTCACAATTCCTCCAGATCCCCCACCCCTCAGGATGACCTGGGGTCACTCAATGGAAGTTTTAATAACAACAATAATAATCAAACCATCTTAAACATGATGATGATGAAGCATGAGCGATCTCTGGTCAATGGTCATAGTGGACAACAGCAGCAACAATCACCCCTTGGGGGAGGGAGATCTCATCATCTTCAATCTCCCAATGCACCCTCTGCCCCCTCACATCATCCCCGTGGCTCACCCTCCTCCTCCTCCTCCTTCCATCATGACCAGACGGGAGGATTCATCTCGGATCGCCTCCAATCCTCCTCATCCCGATCCTCCTCCGCCGGACTCGTCCGAACTCATCCCCGGGACATGTTGAGACATGAGCGGAAATCTCATTCAAGATCTCCTCTTCACACGGAGGGTAAGAGATGCGGACAGGAAATGAAAGGGGATTATTTACTATTAGCTATTCATGTATTACCTTTAGCTCCTTTTTGTGTGTATTATGTGTAATATGTATTACATATACATATATTTCTCAATGTTCGGAATTATTATTATTTTTCGAGATTTCTTCAATGGATTTTTAGTTTCCCATATTTTTTTTTATTTTCACCGGCTGGCACAGATCATGAACGAGAAGGTGAAAAATGGATAGGCGAGACAGCAACATGTAGAAAATAAAGGGAAAGGGAAAATAAACGACGAGAAAGCGCGGACGTGAGAAAAGGGGATGAAAGGAAAAGAAGATAAAAGAAAAGAGAAATAATAAAGAAAAAGAAAGCAAATAAGGGAACATGTAAAATACATGCAAAATTAGAAAGTATGAAGAAAAAGCAGTAAAATAGAGAAAAAAAGATGTTTAGACAAAGGAAGGAAAATGGATTTAGAATAAGAAAAAGAAGAACAAAAAGAAATAAAGCGAAAAAGGAAAACGTATTTAGAAGAAAAAGAAGAACAAAAACAAATAAGGGGACAAACGAAAAAGGATTTCGAAAAATAAATAAAGAGAAAAGGCAAAAAGGATTTAGAAAAGGAAATAAAGAGAAAAAGCAAAAAGGATTTAGAAAAGGAAATAAAGGGAAAAAGCAAAAAGGATTTAGAAAAGGAAATAACGGGAAAAAGCAAAAAGGATTTATAAAAAGAAATAAAGAGAAAAAGAATTTAGAAAAAGAAATAAAGAGAAAAAGGATTTAGAAAAAGAAATAAAGAGAATTTATAAAAAAAATAAGGAGAAAAAGCAAAAAGGATTTAGAAAAAGAAATAAAGAGAAAAAGAATTTATAAAAAAAATAAGGAGAAAAAGCAAAAAGGATTTAGAAAAAGAAATAGAGACAAAGGGAAACGGATTTAAAAAACAAAATAAAAAAAACGAAAAAGGATTTAAAAAAGGGAAGAGAGATATAAATGAAAAACGGTTTAGAAAAGAACAGAAAGAAAAAAAAAATTAGAACTGCAAAAAAAAGAAAAACAGATTTAAAAAACAGAAAGAGAAAAACGGAAGACGGGTTGGAAAACGAAAGAAAGAGAAAAAGGAGTTCAAACCGGAAAGAAAGAAAAACGGATTAAAAAAAAAGAAATTGAAAAGGATTTAGAACAGGAAAGAAAGATAAAAACAGAAAAGCAGTTAGAAACGGACAAAAAGAGTAAAAGGAGAAAGTATTTAGAAAAGGAAAGAAACACAAACGGATTTAAAAAGAAAGAAACGGAAAAATTGAAAAGGATTTCTAAAACGAAAGAAAATAAGTCAAATGAATTTAGAAAAAAAGGAAAAACGAGTGGAAAAAGAGAACAAATAAATTTTAGAAAAAGCAGAAGAGAGATTTAGAAGAACGGGAAAAACGGCATGGATGGAGAATTAGAATGAAGAAAGAAGCAAATTGATAAAAAATGATTTCACCCCGTGAAAACCCAAAATAGGAACTGCACCGATCTACCGACAAGAGGATTAAAATGGGTATTCTTGTCCATTTTTCAGCTTCCACAAAGGTGGAAGATTTTTTTCGTCTTGAGAGGGAATTTATACATATTTTATGTAATACTGACATCCCAAAAGGATTTGGCTGGTTTCTTCTTCTATCACATCATTCCTTTCCCGTGGATCCACGTGATATATAATGTAAATACGGAAAATCACATGCAACGTACATACAAGGGCTTCTTCTAGGTAATCTTTTTACCAGTCATTTGATAGGGTGTATGCAATCATAAAAAAGAAGGATATTATCGGCCAAAATCTCCATTTTTTGGAGGGTCCAGCACATAAAAGAAATTATCCTTCCCCGTACTTAATATTATAAGGTCTCTCATCTCCCCTTCATACACTCTCCCATTTCCCATCCTCCTCTTATTGTTACCCTCCCAATAGCCAATGACAATCCAATTTTTTTATATACGGACAGATTTCCCCAAGCTTTGGACCTTTCAGAGCCTGAATAGTGAGAGGGGAAGGAGATGGTCGTAATGAGATTTGCATTAGAAATCATGAGGATAAAAGAGAGTAATAATCATGGGACAAAATATGTGAAGCAACGACGGCACTGATTTTTATGAGCTCTCTGGTCTCCAACAGTCACAAGGACAGAGTAAAAAATATTGGGGATAAAACACGAGATGACTAAAAGACGAGAGACAGAGAAACGGAGCAAAAAAAGAGCGAGAGAGCACAGGATCAAAACTAAGAAGCATCAAAAGACATAGAAAAACAGCAATGGAGAACGGGAGAGAAAGACAGAACGCGACAAATGAAAAAGAGAATAACACAACAAGAGGGAGCAAATAAGGTAGAAATAGAATTTAAAACAGAGAGAGAAAGAGAGAGGAAAAGCGAGAGAAACAGAGCAAGAAACAGAGACCGAGAGAGAAAGCGAGGGCAAAATGAAGAAAAAGAGAGAGAGAGAGCAAAAGAGAGCAAAAGAGAGAAACGAGAGAGAAAACGAGGGAGGACGAGAGAGAGCAAGAAACAGGGACAAAGAGAGAAAGCGAGAGCAAAATAAAGAAAAAGAAAAAGAGAGAGAGAGAGCGAAAGAGAGAGGACGGGAGAGAGAGCGAAAGAGAGAAAAGAGAGAGTAAGAGAAGAGAGAGAGAGAGCGAAAGAGAGAGGACGGGAGAGAGAAAGCGAAAGAGAGAAAAGAGAGAGTAAGAGAAAAGAGAGAGAGAGAGAGAGAGAAAGAGAGCAATAAATACAGGTAGAGATATATAGAGAGCAAGAAACACAGGCGGATAGAGAAAGAAAGCAAAAAACAGAGACAGAAAGAGCAAGAAACAGAGGCAGAGAGAGCAAGAAACAGAGACAGAGAGAGCAAGAAACAGAGTCAAAGAGAGAAAAAGAGAGACAGAGAGAGATAGCGAAGAAGAAAGAGAGGCAGAGAGAGAAAAAGAGAGGAAGAAAGAGTGACCGAGAGCAAGAAACAGAGACAAAGATATAAAAAGAGAGCAAGAAAGAGAGACGGAGAGAGAAAGAGAGAGAGAGAAAGAGCAAGAGAGCAAGAAACAGAGAAAGACAGCAAGACAGAGAGAAGGAGTGACAGAAACAGAGACAAAAAGAGAGAAAGCGAGCAACAAACACAGACAGAGAGATAAAGAGAGCAACAAACAGAGAGAGTGAGAGTTTAGAGAAAGAACGCGAATGCGAGATACTATGAGAGAAAAAAGGAGATAGAACTAGAGCGAGACAAGCACTGAGAGAGTGTCAGATGGAATAGAAACGAAAGATTGGTATAAAGAACATGGGAGAGAGAGTTATAGAGAGCAAACGAGAGAGAGAGAGAGGGAGAGAGAGAGAGAGAGAGAGAGAAACAACAAGCGCTTAGACGTCCGAGAGAAGCACTCATAAATTTCCCAATCCTTTTCAAACCTCCGTTGATGCATGGCGGTTGTAAATTTTAATCAAATTTTATGGCTCAATGGAAAGAACTTGTTTCATTTTTTTTTTTAAATATTTATCTTCCACTCCCTCTATTTATTCTTGAACCTTCCCACCTCCTGAAGATCCTTGTATCAAAATAAAAAAATATTTTGCTCTCGTCACAGTAAAATGTGTACATACGTGAAATTTTAATTTCCGTCGCTTATCTTATAGCAAAATACGTACATGCATCCGTGATTTAAAAATGAACACAAAAATATATGCACGTCTACGGGTTTTATGTGCAATTATTGTAATCACGTACCAACGCAATCCCTAAAATGACCCAGAGTAAAAGGTCATGTAAGAAGTCATTAACAGGACATTTAGGACATTTTTTAAACTTGGCAGCAATTACAACATTTTCCCCCCGAAAAAAAGAAACAAGGGAAAGACCTCTATTATTTAAATGCGTATTAACTTAGCACATATGTACATGCATACTTTACATGTTTATCCACAGCATTACTATTAATGCTGCCCGATTTTTCTCCCGTATTACATATGTACATGCATACGCTTAAATGTGCATTTTTCCACATTTAAAAATACATGTAATTCCTTCATATAAACGGACATTATTGAAAGAATGTAATTTTTTATTCACCCCGGTAGCGCTTGTGTGGTTGTACAAAAGGGACAATTGCATACTTAGCACAGTCCAAACGAGGGACAAATCCCGGGAAAACAGGTCCGGTCAATGTTCTTTTATTGCCCCTAATAATAATAATGATAGGAGAAACAAAGTATATGTGCATAATATGCATAATAAGACTCTGGCTAAAATTGGCATTCTCTCTCCCTTTCTCTTGCTCTCGGGTTTACCTTTTGCTCCTTTTCCCTTCAGAATTCCCTTTTGCTACTTTTCCTTCCTGATTTACTTTTTGCTTCCATTTCTGTCATAGCCTTCCCTTATGCTTCTGTTTCTCTCCGAATTCCCTTTTGCTCCTTTTTCTCTTAGATTTTCTTTGTCTTGTTTTTTCTCTTCAGCCGTTCCTTTTGTTTCTTTTTCTCTCGGGCTTCTCTCTGGCTCCAATTTCTCTCAGTTTTCCCTTTGACACCTTTCCCCCTCAGAATTCCATTAGCTCCTTTTTCTCCCACATTTAACTTTTGCTGTTCTGTTTCTCTCCTAGCCTTCCCTTATGCTTGTATTTGTCTCAGAATTCCCTTATTTTGTATCTTTCTCCCGCATTTACTTTTTGTTCTTCTCTCTCAGGCTTCTCTCTTGCTCCTTTTTCTCTCAGCTTTCCCTTATACATACTCCTTTTCCTCTCCGAATTACCTTTTGCTCCTTTCGCTCCCGGATCCCCCTGTTGTTTCTCTTTCTCTGAGGCTTCTCTCTTGCTGCTGCTTCTCTCAGAATTCCTCTTGCTCCATTTGATCCCAGTTTTCTCTTTTCCTTCTTTCTCTTCAGCAATCCCTTTTCCTTCTCTCAAGCTTCTCTCTTGCTCCTTCTTCTCTCAGCCTTCCCATGTACTCCTATTTCCCTCAGAATTCCCATTTGTTTCTCTTTCTCCTCCACGTTACCTCTTTTTTCTGTTTCTCTCAGGTCCGTTTGCTTTTCTTTCTCTTCCGTATCCCTATTGTTTCTCTTTCTCTTAGCCAATTTGCTGTTGCTGTTCTTGCTGTTTCTCTCAAAATTCCATTTTGCTCTTTTCCGCCTTGAATTCCCTGTTGTTTTTTTTTCTCAAGCTTCCCTCTAAGCTCTCATCTCTCTCTTGTCTCTCTCTCTGTTCGTACGATTCACTCCCTCCCGTCACTTTCTGCGGCATGCGGATTTAATTATGCATAGGAGGGGGGTTTACATGGTTTTGTAAGAAGGTATAGGTACGCGGAAAAAAATGGGATGACTAAAACACCCGTTTTTATGACTCCCGAAGAGAAAATGAGTGGCAGTGGTGCGCATTTCGGGTGATTAAAAAAATATAATATTCTCCCTCCACCTCCCTCCAATCACAATCATAAATGTATTCACCTATAAAGGATATAAGAAGTTGGAAAAATCCATATTTATATGCATTGTGTAAAAGGGAAATGTCCACTTTTTTTTTTGTCTTTGCCAGTTAATGGAATATTATACGATTGGGCCAAGACTTGATTAAACAAGCTCATGTTTGGTATATTATGCTAAAAAACATACTCTCCCCAAATGATTTTTATGACGCCATATGTTTATCATAATGTTGTGGTCCAGGACATAAAAGGGGTGTATTATTCCACTTTTTTCTATGGGGGTATGTATACCTTAATATTTTTATGGGTATATCAATAGGTCGTAGAGAGGAAGAGGGAATATAAAGGTAAGGGAGTAGGAATGCCAGAATGGAGGGGTGAGGGGTAATGGAGACATTTTTAAGTAGCTACAACCTGGAAATATGGGGGGGGGGAGG
>JAQGBT010006641.1:0-12129 GCA_034698585.1 Disparrhopalites patrizii | reverse complement strand
TTCTTTTTTCAACAAAAATTCTTCATTTTGGGAAAATTGCGTAAATATTGAAATCATCTATTAAATTATCAATAATACATCTGAAATTGCTGTTAATTAATCAATATTATTATTTTTTGCTAAGTTTTCTATAACAGGATCTCACTATAAAAGCACAATTTCATGCTCAGATAGGGTGCTGTTATAGTGAGAGTCGACTGTAATTAGTAATTACAAAAAAAATAAAAGCACTATTTAAAATACTGGATTCTTAATATATTTGTGCCAAAACGAGATTCAGGAAATATTTTTTATATAGATCTTAATCAAGCTTTATTATGAACTCAGAGAGACAAAATGGGTTAAGTACTTTTGCAAAATTAAGTTAAGTTTATGAAGTCGGAGGTTGCTAAACGTAAGTTTCAGATGATAATTTGAAGGAATTCCATGACAAAAGTTTTCTAAAATGTCCATAAAAAATAGGATACAGTGGAGTCTCTCTATAACAACGAACGGAAGGGCAAAAAATATTGCTACAAGGAAAAGTTGTTACATATAACCTAAAATATGCTTGGTATATGTACGAAGGATGGAAAAAATAATGTTGTTATAAAGAGATTTGTTATAGAGAAATTCCACAGTATCCTTTTCCGTCTGTCCTCACCTCACCACTTCACTGCTATAAATGGACAGCTGTTTTGTTTCTTTAAATATCCTCTTTCCACACACAATAATAGGCAATGAAGATGACTACGTGCCGCGATTTACCTGGAATAAAACATGAATCTCTGCCTCATCACCGATAGTTGCTCCAGATCAGCCATAGGCACAAAAAATGCCAACAAGGACCAGTGACGAGGTGTTTAGGATGAGAAAATAAATTTGTTTTGAAGTACAATCAGTCACGAGACAAACCACTTTATTGGCATTTTATCTTTTATCTCTGCCTTGATAAACGTCATGAGAGCAAACCGACAACTACATACTAAGGATATGCGTACATAATGGATTTCAGTTTATTATAGGGAGATTTTATCACCACCCGGAAAGCACCTGACAATCAGAGGGACTGACGCAATGTAAAATTTCAGCTAAACATGGTTACTTGTGTAGGCAGTAACACGCCAGAACAATTTCGCTTTCCGGAAAAAAAATACTGGGAATCAAAATATATTTTAATTTAAATATAAATTTATATTCAAATTTTGTTTAATGTAATTCTACAGATCTTATATGATATTTAATAGATATTTAAAAAAGGTATTTCCAGAAAATTGACGAGGAAATTTCCCTATACAAAATTAGACGGCTATTTTAGATTTAGGTATAGCATTTCTAAAAACTATGAGATACTTTAAACACGGAGGGCAATTAGAACGAAGGAACACGAAATCCGTGAGCGCCTTGGTCGTGGGCTCCCTCACAGTCCTTGTCGTAGTGTCCTTCACACAACTCTACACACCCACCACAATCCCATTGTCATTGGAGGAGCCAGTATTATTCAACAACGAGGAATCCAACCATCCTCCCAAAGTAAGTAATAACAATAATGGACTTCATTTAGCCCAAACGAATGCTCCACCCTACAATTTGGTGAAATTAAGCCGTTACAATACCGTCGCGGAGACCAAACTTGGGAAAGTTCAAGGGTCCATCGAGGAGTCGAGGGACGGTCGGGTCTATGTGGCTTTTAGGAATATCCCCTTTGCCAAGCCTCCTGTAGGTCCCCTGCGATTCAAGGTGAGATGTGATAATAAAAACATATTAGACGTAATCGTTTTCAAAATTATTTGAAAAAATCAAGGCTGGCAATCGTAATCGGAATTTGAATTTTCAATCGGAATTTATATGAATTCTTTAATAATAAGAATCGGAATTGGAATCGATGATCGGTAGATGAAAGAATTAGTATCGGAATCGGAATTGTAATGCAGTGCTACAATCTCATTGAAATTCAATGAATAAAAATTCCGATTCCGATTTCTTTTTTGATTTTATTGCTACGTTACGTTTCTAGTAATGTATGGTAAAATTTCCTCACAGAATGATGGTTTTACACGTTTTTAAACTGTTTTGGGCAATACTATGTACAAATTTAATTTGACAAGGAATAATCGTGTTTAAGGGTGCTATATTTAATTTAATTATATAAATATACATACATGTATTTACATCTACTATATTATAAATACTACAACCAAGTATAAAATATTTATATTGAGCCGCAGGGAGCATTAGTACGTTACTAAATCGAAAAATTAGACCAAATTTAATTAATTTATTCTTTTTACCCATACAAATACTGAATTTATATGAAATTAATTGTTTTAATACAAAAATACGAAGAACCCCGAACCAGCCGAACCTTGGGAAGGAACCAGGGATGGTTCGAAATTCGGGCCACAATGCATTCAAAGGGAAAAACATGTGGAAGAACTCCGATCTGCGGGGGAGGAAGACTGCTTGTACTTGAATATTTATACACCGGAGGTACCTATATACAATCCTATATTATGTAATTAAAGCTATGATTTGTCCTGTCCTTTGTACTTTCCAAAACGAACCTAGGAGCATTTAGCTTATCTCAGTGATCCATCTAGTTTATAATTTATAATACGGAATAATTCCGTAACCTTAACCTACGAATGCGTTAAACTTTGCATTTAATTTTCTCCCAAAATTCCATAAAAATTTGCCATGATCAGGGGAATTTCTTGCTCAAACCCTTTTTGATGCTTTCATTCCTAGTGCAAATGTCCAACCACAGACGTTCCGAATCCCAACCCACAATACCCGGTAATGGTGTATATCCACGGTGGGCAGTACAATTCTGGTAACGGAAGTCGTTACGGTCCGGATTATTTCATGGATGAAAGCGTCGTCCTCATCACATTGGAATTCCGTGTGGGAGTTTTTGGTGCGGGAATTTTATTTGAAAAAAATATTGTAACGTACAGTGGAGTCTCTCTATACATAACAACATTCAAGGGAAGAGGAAAAAAAATGCTCCAGGGAAATGTTGTTATATAGAACATAAAAAATGGACATGTGCGAAGCGCAGAAAAAATAATGTTGTTGTATAGAAATCTTGTTATACAGAGACTCCACTGTATCTTGGAAATTAAATTTTTTTCCTATCAAAAAAGCGTGGAAGGGTGCATTAATTTACGTCTTTTGCCTTCAGGATTTATTTCCACGGATGATGAGCACATCAGGGGAAATATGGGCTTCAAGGACATTATCATGGCTCTGCGCTGGGTGCAGGAGAACATTGACGCTTTCGGTGGAAACAAAGACAAGGTCACGATTTTTGGAAATAGCTCCGGAGGCTCCACCGTCCATGCTCTCTTACTCTCTCATATGAGTAAAGGTAAGGAGAGTCACGATTTACGGAGCATAAATTGTAATATATGCTTGTCCTTTAAATTGTGGCTTAAGGCATTTATATATTACATACATAATATACGCAACTGCAGAAAATTACCCTCGAACCTCGCAGGCCTCTTTCACGGAGCAATCTCCCAAAGCGGGACCATGATGCGAGGAGGAGGAGCTATCCCCACAGGCTTGGGGAAATTGATTGTGGCAGAAGGGATCGGGAAGGAATTTGGATGTCCCACCAATTCCACGGCGGAGTTGGTGGCGTGCTTGCAGGACGTGGATGCGAAGGACTTGGCCATTGTCCAGGGCCCGCTCATCCAGCTCACATTGCCAATTGTGGAAGCGATCCCGGAGAATGGAACCGCTGACGATGTCTTTCTCTCAAATGCAACCTGGAACTTGATCAATGATGTGGATAACTATCCAATGAAGGTTCCTTGGATCGCTGGGGATAATTCGGCGGAGTTGCTCAGCAACGCTTTAGGTAAACATTTTTGTCCTTGGGAAATTATTTCATTGCAAATGCATTCATTAACAACTTATTTAATTGCATATTTATTTCATTATAAATGCATTCATTGGCAACTTACTTAATTACATATTTATTTCGTTATAAATGCATTCATTAGCAACTGACTTAATTAGATATCAAGTTGTGCATATAACTAAACATTCATGCTTTAATAATTTTGTTTCGTTAGAAATGCATGTCATTAAAAATATATGCTATTAGAAATTCGTTTTATTGGAAATTTATTTCATTAGAAATTTAATTACGTAAATTGGTTACATATAGTTTAATCATATAACGTACAGAAATGGCTTCGTTCAAAATTCGCTTACTTAGAAAAGAAATTCATTAGAAATTTATTTCCGTACAAATGCTTCATTGAATATTTATTTAAATAGAAATTTGTGTCTTATTTCATTTCGTTAGAAATTCATTTAATTAAACACTTATTTCATTTCGTTAGAAATACATTTGTTACAAATTCATTCGGTTAATAATTTATGTATTGCGTTCAAAAGGGGCTTCATTAACATTCAATTCAATGAGGAATTTGTTAGGAAATTATTTCATTTCAATATTTGTTGGATTTGAAATTTATTTCATTACAAAATTAAAGTTATTAAAAATGTATTTAATCAGAAATGTTTGTCGTTATGATTGTACTCGTTCGAAATTCATTTATGTAATTGAACATTTATTTCATTAGAATTATATTTCGTTAGCAATTTATGTAATTAATAATTTCATCGATCATCTGTTCAACTAAAAATTTGTTTTATTAGAAATTTATTTCAGTAAAAATTTATTCCATTAGAAATTTATTTCAATAAAAATTTATTCCATTAGAAATTTATTTCAATAAAAATCTATTCCATTAGAAATTTATTTTAGCAAAAATTTGTTTGCATTAGAAGTTTATTTCAGTAAAAAGCTGTTTTATTATAACTCTATTCAATTCGAAATTTGTTTGTTTGGAAATGTATTCCATTAGAAATCGTCAACGTCGTTTTTGAATATATGAATGAAAACAAAATATTAGCCATTTTTTCTTCCCAATTTTCGCAGATATGTTGAGGGATGTGGATAAAATTGACGCCCTGAATGAGGATTGGGAGGTGGAAGGGAAGACCATTTTGGAATTCCGCCATCCACCGTCGGAAAGGAAGATGAGCGAGATCAAGCACTTTTATTTTGGCCACCTGAACATCACCAATTCCACCCGGCACATGCTGGTCGACATGCTCTCGGACAATGCCTGGGTTCATGGGACCAAAGTGGCGGCGCTGGCGCATGCGCAACACAGTCCCGTTTACTTGTACTATCTCACGAGGGAGTCGGCCAAGAGTTACGCAGAGGACTCCATGGTCGGATATGATCCTCCTTTTGGTAAACAATCCTCTTTTGGAAATTCAAATTTGACTAACTTCAGTTCAATCTTGGCATAACACCATTGTAATTTTAAAATGCACATATAAAATAGGTGTAAGTCACGCGGACGAACTCCAATATCTCTTCCTGTACGACGGCTACCCGGAAATTCCCATTGGTTCCGTCCATACCAAATTCTCGCAGAAGCTTGTGAGGAACTGGGCATATTTTGCACAGCACGGGTAATTTCAATAATTAAAAATATTGGACCTTATACACGTACAACCTGTTATATTGTTTTTATATATTGAATAAAATATAAAATATGTGATTTATTTTTTATAGAACACCGGAGAATGTTAATTGGACGGCCATTGACGTGGCGGATAATGGGACCGTTTGGTTTAAGCTGGATGATGAGCCGAAAATGACGACGAGGCTCAAGAGACGAATGCGTTTTTGGGATGACTACGTGTACGAGGTTTACCAGGAGTAATTTGTTATACTAAAATAAATACACAAATTAATGTGGAACCAAATGTAATTCTAGCTTCTGTCTGATCGTGTTTTATTTCGATAAATTTTCGCTAAAAACGAATATTTGTTTTTTAAGTTTGGAGGCAAAGGTTTGCAAGGGTACATTTTGTTTATCCATTTCAAGATGTGTCTTGTCAAACTTTGAGTAAAATATAGCTAATTGGAAGGTTCAGTCAGAGCTTGCAAAATGAATACAAGCTCCAGATGGGCGTAACTGCTCCAAATCTCACCAGATGGGCGACACCACTAAGTTTAAAAAAATGGTCTGAATCGCTTTCAAAATCACCCTTACACTAAAAACACGTTTTCCGACAAACTGTTGAATTTCGGTAAACAAACGTTTGAGACCATTGAGGACAACTCTTTGACTTTCAAATAACATTGTGTGCTTGTTCCTGGCATTAATTTCCTAGTCGGTACAGCTACAATATTGCTGGCCAAAATAACCTCTACAGTGGACTCTCGCTATAACAAGCATGAAGGGAAGGGCAAAAATGGTCGTTATACGGAAAAGTTGTTATATGGAACGTTTAATATGTACACTACATATACGAAGGGCGGAAAAATAAAATTGTTATAGAGTAAATGTTGTTATAAGGAGAGTTGTTATAGAGAGAGTCCACTGTATCACCTTTAGTAGTATGTATCAGCAACGTGAGTGATAAAGTGTTACTGTTAACATTCATCTTCGCATGCAATTACTCCGACAGACCACAGAATTAGCCGTACATTATCGACAGGGTTCCAAGAAACGATATGGCCCCCTAAAAAATATGATGCAACTACAGTGGACTCTCGCTATAACAGCCATGAAGGGAAGGGCAAAATTGGTTGTTATATAGAAAAGTTGTTATACAGAACATTTAATATGTACACTGAATACACGAGGGGCTGAAAAATAAAGTTGTTATAGAGTAAAAGTTGTTATAAGGAGAGTTGTTATAGTGAGAGTCCACTGTATGCTTCAAAATAGGAAAAGCACGTTTTCCATGTAGAATTTTATTGTGGATCTAGGAAAATTCATCCCGACCCAACCAACATTGGCCGAGGTATGGCGGTTTTTCCAAAACAAGTAAAAAATTTAAATTTTAGACAAAATTTTTTTTTTTCTGTCTTAACCGACAAATATTCCTCCAACCGTACAAAATGAGGCAAGCGTGTTTTATGAGCAGAATTTTATTGTGAATCTAGAAAAATATCCCTATTAAGATCAAACACGAATTGGTCAAGTTATGGCGAGTATTCAGCGCCAAGTTCAAGATTGAGAATTTTAAGTTATACATAAAGCCGTGCAGCAAGCACACGCTCGCAGCTCGCACACTTTCTCCAATACTAACATAAAAATTCCCATTCTGTCTAACGTTTTCTCTCTATAACAGGAAACATTATTTGTTATTTATATGTACCTATTATAACGTCGCTTAAGGGTCAAAGTTGACTATTGTACATATAAGGATTACATGGTACTTGGTCAGTTTTGATACTTAAACGACGATATGTTATATACCTAAAAGAATCGTGCTTTACAATTTTTTGAAAACAAATATTTCCTAATAAGGATTTTTGAAAATTTGTAAAAGTAGATGATTTTACATGAAAAATTTGAAAAACTGGAAGATTTTAGAAAAAGTTTAAAAAACTGCATGAATAATTTTATAAAATTTGAAAGGGGATAATTTTAGAACACGAAAGTAAAACTGGACAATTTTGGAAAATCTGAAAAGCTGTCTAGTTTTAGAAAATAAAAAAATATGAGAAATAGAGAAGAAAACAAAATTGAAGGTTTTTTGAGCCAGAAAGCATACATTTTTGACTCCATAAACCCTACAAAAATAAAATCAAAAATTTATGCACATTGGCTCAAAAAATGTGCTTTCCAAAACAACATTTTTTCCAAATTACAAAGTTTCATATCGGAAAGCAGCATATTTTAAATGTGGTACACCTGAGCTTCAGACATTAAACCATAGCTGGCTGTCTCCAATTATAAAATGGAGCCGCTATAGAGCGAATCAAATCATTGCTATAGTTGGAATGCAGAGACAGACACTTCACTGCATTTCAGTATTTGGAATTTTTAGGTACTTCACTCGTGAAATTTGTTTTCTTCAGAATTGGTACTACATCTATGGGAAAGGCTGTATCATATATATGTTTTAGTATATAAATGTAACATGCACCGCAGGAGCTTATCTCCAATCGGTCAAATGTCATCTTCAAGGTCTACATATTGGCTGCATTTCCAACGAAAAGCTGATGTGCTGGGTCTGTTTTCCACCCATACAATTTACACATTGAAACCATTTTCATTTTTACTTTGATCTGTCCCGATTGTGTGAGTGCGATTTCCGAGAAGATCTCCCCGTTACTGCTCGAAGAGGAAACGAACCACCGTTCAGAAGGCATTGAATTTATACTTAAGTTCATATCCATTGAGTATGAATAGGTCATTTATATTCGAATGTATGCAAGTCAAATGCCAGTAAATGGAAGTATTGCTCTCATTATTATGTACGTTTTATTGTGCATTATGCATACGTTATGTTCTGCAAGCTTTCATGGAGCTCCTCAACTCTGTTCTCATTTTTGAACTTGGTGCGGAAAATCATCACAACTAAATCATTTACTGTTTGATCCTAATTATGATATTATTTATATATCCTAATTAGATAGATATAATAGATTTGCAATAAAATTCTACTCAAAAGTCGCCATAACTTCGCCAACGTAGGTCGGATCGGGATACTTTTTTTTCTAGATCCACAATAAAATTCTGAATGAGAAACCTGCTTGTTTATATTTTGCAGCATAGTCTCATCATATTATTAAGGGGCATATCGCTCCTTGGTACCCTGTATGTGTATGTATGTATCCATATATACACTTGGAAAATCTTGGACGAATCCAGATGAATTTTTTTCTTTATATCTGCAGTAAAATTCTATATGGAATATTTTCATATAGATGGAATATTAGACTCTATCACAACCCTCAAGGGAAGGGCGCAAATGGTTGTTCTATGGAAAGTAAAATACATATGCACACACTGTATAAGGTCATATAGCTCTACTCAGAGATTACATCCCAATATAAACTGTTCGGGAGGTCACTCAAAGAAATTACACTTGACTGTGCAAATTCAGCCCCTGGACTTTTGTTGGTCTTCCTTGGTTAATCGTATATCTAGTAATTAATCTATGGAGATTCATTTGCTATGCGAAAGAAAATGAGAAGATTCCCATCTCCAGTACAATCCCAACAATCCTCATCACGACCAACACAACCAGCACTGGCAACGCTTCCCACAAAAAGACAATGCCAGCGATGAGAATTCCAACTTGACCAACCTTAAATATTGCAAAAATGGATGGTGTCTCCAGCGAAAATGGGGCAAAGGTGAGAAGATCAGCAGTGCCGACATCTTCTGCTGGGTGCTTTGCACTCTTAATAGCATTCAGCTTTTCCCAGAACCAAAACAATCCGGATGACAACATGGAAGCCATGTTTCTTGGGACCCAATGATGCAGTCGGCTATCCAGTCCAGAAGAAATCCCCAGCTTCGAAGTGTCATCCGTAATGTGTTCAGGAAGTTGTATTTGCCGAAGCTCCACTCTCCGCATAATCGTCTCTTTGAGTTCCAGTTGACACATCCGTTTGAACCATGCCGTGCTGTCCCCAGCCACAAAGAATATGTTCTGACCCGGACGATTCAATGTGCTGATATCGACGATTGTCGGAGAAATTACAGCGAAAGGCATTGCTCGGACGTGTTCTGGGCAAGCAAATTTTAAATTATCGTGCAACCAAGTATATATCTCAATTTCCCGCAGAATCTCCTGTTGTCTTAGACCCGTAAAATGGTCCTGAGCTTGTCGGTTTTCGTGTCCAAGACGCTGTAAATGATCCGAAAACGATTGGACTGAAACATAGTGAATCATTGCCTTTCAATATGTTTATAGGTTCCAAATTTGCACACACCAGAGAAACTAAGTACCGATGGAGATTGCATTTCCCATATAATTCCGGAGTCCACCGGGTACACAAGCGTCGTTGCCAGCAAATTTTTGGGAAATGCATATCATCTTTTGTCCAAAATAAATTGTGCGTCACTAGATTTTCCAGCGACAATAGCAAGGCCTTCTTTGGACTTGGCTTTACAATGAAAGCCTCAAACTTCATCACGCTTTTGAAGGCTTCAGCAACCATCAAAGTCATTATGAGCCACATACCAAATACAAATTTGTACCAGCCGTTCCTGGCCCATTCCGCAGGGAATTTTACTTGTCCTATCATGGCCTTAGCCAAGACTCCAGCGTCCCGGACAAAATGAATGAAACAACCCATAACTTTTCTCGTTCCATGGTAAGTCCTACATAAGTGAACATGAATAAGGCTAACAGCACAAATCAAACAGCCATCCGAGACTCCAGATGGATACATCTAACGGCGAAAACAGGACATCCATCACGTCCTGTCTCAATTCCCTGGTAGACTTGACTTGAACGAGAAAAATTTGCCAAGCCGTTCCTTCGTCACGAATTGGAAATAGATTTGTGGGATCTGTGCTGCGTAATTGTATTTTGATGGACATGAATACCGTTAGTGTGCCCTGTCGGGATTTACGTTTAATTGCGTTGTTAATGTTGACATTGTGGAACAAATAGGAATGCATCGAGACCTCCACGCCTGTTCCCAGTTGCGAACGGACAGAAAGCTCCCCATGTCTCTCCTTTGAGGGCAAAAGGATGGAATTGTCGACTGCCACCCCCGAAACAAGTTGCCAGCAAGTTCTTCTGCCGTAATCCGTAAATTCAGCGTAGCTCGCCCAACCAACTTCCGCGCATGCTCCTTCTATGCACCTAAATTTATATGGCACGTAACTCGCTCCTCCATATCTCCACATTCCCCTCGTCGGATGACAGTACCAACAAATGAGCCAACCCGTGAGAAAGGCGCCAGGTTTTTGTTCCTGGCCAAGATTGACGCGATACACGAAGGCAGGCGAGTATCGTGTTCCTGAGCCAATTTGATGAATCAAAAAGTTGTTCTTCCTCAAATATTCAATATCATCCACCTTGCCTTTTTCTAAGCCAATTCCGATGAAGTACGTAAACCATGGGAATACATCCAAGGAATACCCGTGTGTTGGACCAAATTAGCAACCATTTCGACTTGAAAGTGCAAAACATTACTGGTCATTTGAGTGTAGCCAGGTAAGACCACACTCAGGATGGTGCAATTGATTCCCTTGACCTTGAAAATGCCCTGTTGCCATTTTGACGGGTGTGCAATGGAGTTGGTGATAGTGGTGGGTTGGTCCATGAACTTCCAAAGAGGACTCCCGGCGACAATGTGGATGAGACAAGAATGTTCGAGACGAAGAAATGGATTCAGGTCTTGGTGGACATGAGATTGCCAATGCAATTCTGGGAGGGAAGTCGAGAAATTGGATTTAGAAATCATCAGAAAAAACAAAAATGTGCGGCTAATTCCCATGGCTTTACACTATCTTGCAAAATGTGTACGAAGTTTTTCATAAAATATTGAAATTCTAGTGATGCCGTGTGTTAAGTGAGCAAATTGTATTGATTTAATAGAGTTTTGACAACTTTATTATCTGCCGACGTTTTGTTTTATATCAACGTTGAAATTGAGACCAGTACTTTTTATTCAGAATCTGACACGTAGCATTACTTTCTAATTTGATATTGTACGAGTCGTTTGGAGCACTTCATGCTTCATTTAATATGGGGATGACTGTGTCATGCAACAATACAAAGCATTTTCATACTTAAAAAATATATTCGATGTTCATACTTAAAAAACCGCACGTGTATGTCATGACCTTTGAACATGTAATGCTGCTCTCCAGCCGACTCTTTCCTTCTAACGAAGCCCAACAGTGAAGTGACTATCTCTACAGCAAACCTTAAGGTAAAGACACAAATGGTTGTTATATGGAGAAGTTGAATATGGAAAGTACAAAATGTACAACTGTATACATACGAACGGCTGACAAATTATACTCTGAAAGTATTCATAGAGAAAAAGTTTTTATAAGGAGAGTTTTTATAAGGAGAGTTGTTATAGAGAGAGTCCAGTGTACACGGGAAAATACGTACTTGGAAGATTTTCAATCGGCCTGAATGTATTAAATGGTCAAATTCACAACATTCCAATACACAAATGTTAGGCTAAACGCTTTCTGCATGCGCATTTTATTGGTACAGTCGACTCTCCCTATAAAGCATCAAATTTCGCTTGTTATAGCGAAACACTGCTATAGAGAACAGACATTTCTATGTTAACAAATGGAGAAAGTTTTTGAGGGGAGCATTTTTTGCTGCTGTTAT
>JAQGBT010006640.1:0-12132 GCA_034698585.1 Disparrhopalites patrizii | reverse complement strand
TTTCTCTCTGTTTCTCTCTATCAATTTCTCTCTCTTTCTCTCTGTTTCTCTCTATCAATTTCTCTCTCTTTCTCTCTTTTTGTATATTTTTTTCTCTTTCTCTCTTTTTGGCTATTTTTCTCTCTCTATTTATCTCTCTCCGTTTCTCTCTCTGTTTCTCTCTCTGTCTCTCTCTCTTTCTATCTATTTATCTCTCTATTTCTCTCTCTCTTTTTCTCTCTATTTCTCTCTCTTTCTCTCTTTTTGTATATTTTTCTCTCTCTATTTATCTCTCTTTCCCTTCTCTCTCTTTTCCCTCGCTATCATTTTTTCTTTCTCTCTGTTGCTCTTGCACTGCCATTCGCTCTCATTCTTTAGTTTTTTTGGTCTCTTTCTCTCTCCTTTCCTCTGTTCCTCTCTCTGTTTCTCTGTCCCTCTCTCCGTGCTACGACTCGCTTGTGCCTGTTGAGATTATTTGCATACTACTTAACTTGATGCATAGGAAAGAGCATACAGTACATACTTTTTTTTATTCTTCCACCCGTCGTCTCTCTCCCGTATGTAGTTAAAGAGAGTCCCCCAAAAAAGGGGAAAAAAAGAGTAGGAAGGGAGCAAATGATGGCAATTCAGTGTAGATGAATAGCATACGGTATTCCTTGTTTCCCCATCTCCCTCTCTCCCCTCCTTACCCTCTTGATCTCTGCAGTGACACAGAATTATTTAAGTGAAAGCCTATTATTATAGACTTCTTTCTTCCCTCGGTATGTTTTTTGTGTGGAGTGGTAGGGGAATCTCATACATCTACACACACGCGCACACTTGATTAAACTTATCAACGCAAACATTTCCCGTTCTCTCTCCACAAAATAACAAAAGAGGGAGAAACCTCAAAAGAAGTGGATTTTGAACACGGATTTTTTTTTGTGTTAATCCCTTTCCCAATATGATTCCATTATCTTAATTTCCAAGAATATCCCCTCGATTTGTCTGGTGTTTGAGAAAGATATGGGGAAATGGAGCCCAGAAAGAGTCATAGGAAGATTGGATGAAGAAAGTATAACATAAAATGTGGTTGCAAGTGATTTCCCCGTGACTTCACGTGCATAAAAGGAGCATTATGAGTTTATGTTTTGCATTATGAGTCACAATTATTGCACCAAAAAAAAAGGTGTGAGCACACGTTTGCTCATTAGGTTAAATGCAATTTCCACCTTATATCCAATTCCACGAGGGTGACTATATCAAAGGGGATGAGGGATATGTGTGTACATATTATGACATACACATTTTGATCAGGCACGTTACTAGCCCTCAAAAGATTTTTTTTTAACCTTCTGAGTCAGTCCAAAAATAACCCAATAAGATGGTATATATAGAGAGAGGCATAAATAAAAAAAAATGTTGCACTAAAAGTGCACTTCTTTGCATTTCGCAATGGCCTGAAAATGAAGTTAAGGGTGAAGTGGAACTCTGTTTGTGTGTGTGTGCGTAAGCGAGAGAGAGAGAGAGAGACATGAGGTAGGCGATGGAGAGAGAGATACTTTTTCTCTATTTTGTTATGGACTTGCAGAACCGTGACTGACTGACGGTCGACTTTGAGTCTGGAAATTCCTTCTGTAACAACTTCTTCCATGAGTTGAATCAGCTGATTTTGTCTGCTCCTGCTTTTTCTGCTCAATGCCACATGCCAAGCGCTTCAGATTCTTTTTCCTCTTCCATACTTCTTCCGCCTCTCTCTCTCTCTTTTTCTTCCAAAAAAAAAGTCGGCTTCCACCTTACTCTCCCATACCATTAGTAGTTTCTTCGGAAACTTTCCTTCAGAGCCTCCTCCACCTCCTCCTCTTCGGAAAGCTCTCTTTCTCTCTCCCTCTCTCTCTCTCTCGGTATAAAAAAGGATTTTTTTCCATCTTCTTTTGGAAGAAAGAAAATAGTAGGGCGCACACACATTATAGGGCAAGGAGAAGAAAAAAAAAGAACTCCTTTCATTCATTCATTGAGGCTCAAAAGCTGACCAAGCGTGACCCGACAAAGTGACATTTGAGGGACTTATGCATTTGATGGTATAATGAGAAATTGATATGTATACGCTGTCCTCCTCTTTTCCTCACACACACACATTCTGACATCCCTCAATGGAGGTTTGTATTTCGTGTGTATGCCGATGAAACGACTCATTGTCCACAAGAATGAAGGGGGGAGAGTCTTTTTCAAAGAAAGAAAGAAAGGAAGAAAAAAAGACAAGAAGAAGTACCAGAAGAGACAAGGAGAGAGTAGAAGATTCTTTTTTTCAAAGGACCTTTACCACCAAAAAGGGAAAAGGTAGGCACTTTGAAACATTCTTTGTGAGTTTCGACCCGATTATTACGACCATTATCAACATCTTCATCATTGCCAGGCCCTCCAAGAAAAAAAATATAGATCCTTCTGTCTTTTCATGCAATTACACACCACAAGAGAGAGAGAAAAAATCCTTCTTCAAAAAACTTGTTAGTTACTTCCGGCTGAGGAAGGGCGACAAAAAAATCACTCATTCATTCATTTATGAGGAAATGTGAGTGTTGACATTCTACCACCGCAAACACCCACCAATGTATGGGATATCTGGTGGTTCCAGGACTACCTTTTACCCCACCGAACTTATGCACTCTCTCTATCTTTCTCTGTCTCTCTCTCTCACTCTCTCTTGTGCCACCCCAGAGTCATTTGCCATAATAAATGTCTTTTTTCCCCTTTAAATTCTTGTCTTTTTACTTTGATTCTCCCTTTTTTTCCAAAACCACGTAAAATTCCAGAGACTTTTGAGTGTGTTAACCCTGTACAAGATTTTTTTGAGTGGTAAAGTGTCGGGAAAAGTGAGAGAGACAGAGGAAACGCCAGAGAGTTGACCAGAGGAATGACAGAAAGAGAGAGAGAAAAAGGATAGAGAAAGATAGAGAGACATGAAGAAGCGCCTTTTACCCTACAATTACCGTACCAAAGAGCTTATCCCCCGCTCCAGAGAGCTCAAAGTAAAGAGATTTGAAGTGAGGTGACAAGGACCGACAAGGTGTAAGGAGTAATTGAGTTTTTCTAGTGTGATGATGAGGTGAGAGGAGAGTTTATCAAGTGACAAGTGACCAGGAGAAATATAGAGGGTCGGAAGACCAAAAAAAAAAAATTAAAACTCCTACGTTAGTATTGAAAGGATTTCCATCCACCCACACAAAGCCAAGTCATAATCTGGCGCCAGACACCAACATCATATCATTTTTTCATAATAAGCCACCCGCTGCCTTTCTAAACTTAGGCCCTTTTCTTTACACACTTCCAAAGCATTGTCCCCGGCCGTCCGAGCCCCATTCTCTTCCTTAAACACACACAGAGTGGGGTGGACGAAGAGGGAAAAAAAGGAATTAAAATCATGTATTATACCTTCCCATTTCGGCAGGGGCTCATTGTACATCCACCAGAGGTATTTAAATGCATACCAGAGTGGATAGACTGGATTTTGGGCTAATACTGTGTATATTTTTCTCAGGAATGTACAGTAAATGAACATTTTTACCCGCTCAAAATTAATGTGAGATTTCTTGGGGGTGAGGGAATCATAATGATTACATCGGAGGAGCTCATTTGCGAATCAGGAAGGCATTTAAGAGGAAGTGGAGGAGGAGGAGGGATGAGAAATTACAGGAACCATATAAACGGAAGAGGACACAGGGAAAGAAAAGGGCCAGACTGAAAGAAGGAGAGGGAAAAAAACATTAGCACTAAAGGAAGACATGGAGGAGGATTCGGGGAAGATCTCGGAGGAGGAGGAGGATATATATCTTCTACACATATTCCAGACAATTTATCCCCAGAGAAAGGAAGGAGTAGTGGCGGGGCGAAAGAAAGAAAGAGAGAGAGACAGAGAGAAAGAGAGTGAATAAAGATTTCGTGCAAAACTCCTTTGAATCTCATTCACACTGGGCCTCATAAAAACTTTTGTCATAATCTCACACCATGCTAATTAATTTCCTTTTATTATTCCCACCCTCGCACTTGTTGCTATTTTTCCTTTCCAAAAAAGCCTTGCCCAAAAGTCTTTCCTTTTTTACTAACACCTTGAAGTGGCAACCAAAACAGAATCCTGTCCAACACACGCAATTGGATGGAATCATGATTACAAGAGCTCTTGAAGCAACAGCTTTTAAGACATATCTAATTGTATATGTCATGTCAAAATTATTGAGGGGGAAACTTTATATGTACATACATACATATAGTTTTAAATAGTTTCTCAAAAAAAATGGAACAATTACCAAAGGAAAATGAAGGGTCAAAGCAAATTAATTACTTTAAAAAAAATAAATGTAGAAATGACTTTAGCAATTTCAGTAAATTAAAAAAAAATAATGTCTTGATTCTTCCTTCTTGTGGTAATGTAAATTTTGGTGAAAAAAAAAACAAAAACACGTTGAGTAAATTTGAAGAAAAGAGCTACAAGGCGAAAAAATGGTACGTAATAAAAAGGTAAAGTGAAAAAAATGCAATAAAAATAATTATCGTCCTGTCTTAAGACAGTTTATAACGGGGTTGGGAGATATACTATAAATATATTATATAAAAAAGATAATAATAATAAGATTTGGAACAATTCTCTCTCTCCTTCTCACTAACACTTTGAAGGGTTCAAGCTTTCTTATTTCCTTGTGTTCTTTCACGCTCTCTAAACAAATGTTTACCAAACACTAAATGAGATGTATTTTGGGGGAGTCAAAAGAGAAGCCAGAAGAGTTGAGAGAGAGAGAGGAAAAAACTCGAAAAGTCACACATGGGATCATGCCATAATTAATTTTACGCTAATCTCCAACAATAACAAAATAATATTGAGTCCTTTCATAATTGGGGCTGAGGGAGGGAGAAAGAGAGAGGTTAAAAAATAATTTGGAGAGGGGAAAGAAAGAAGGTAAAAAAACAGAAGAAACGCTACTTGTAATGAGGATTATTGTTATATTTCTATTATTTTTGTTATGAGGTTTACTAGCGTGGAGAAAGAACGGTTCACCTCTCTCTCTGCCCCTCTCTTTCAAATAAATTTCCAAAAAAAAGCACGTTTTTTCTCGAGTGCAATTGTGTACGATCTGGGATGGAGGGAGAGAGACAGAGATAAGAGAGCCAGGAGAAGAACATGATGCCAATTAAAATGCAATTATAGGTATATCCCCCTCTTTCTATCTTTTTTTCAAAGCCGCAAAAAAAAACTTGATTTTTTAAAGCAACAAAATAATTTGACTTTTTAAAGCAAATCAAACACTCGAATTTTTAAAGCAACACATGCTTAACTTTAAAGCAACAAAAAAACTTGACTTTAAAGCAAGAAAAAACTTGACTCTAAGGCCAGAAAAAAACATTTTTTTGGAAGCACCAAAAATAACGTTTTTAGCAACACTGTTGTACAAACAAAAAAGTGAGGAATTATTCCTCTTATCAGACTATTTCATTTCGTTTGACACTTCAAAATTGCTAAATTGCTAGTACTCGCATTTCAAAATCGTTGAAATTGTTTTTGTTTCCAAAAACAAGAAATACCAGAAAAAAATTAGCAAAAAAAAAAGACTGCCAGATTTCATTTGAACTTTGAGAAAAAGATCTTCCGCTTACTCTTACAAGTGTAGTACTCCATCATATTCTGATTGTATCTGTAAGCAGTGGTGAGGTCCATTGTCGTTGGGTGTCCGTGGTGGTAGCCCACAGCACTGCCCACACCAGCTGATGACCCGCCACCAAGAACTGCGGAGATGTACGAAGACACTGCGGCGGCCGCTGCCGAAGTCCGATCCACTTTGACCAATATCCTTTTTTTGATATTGTCTTTAATATCTTTCTTTTTGGTAATTCTCGATTCGTTACTTCATAACAACTACAAAGGACATTCACCAGCAAATACCCTTGTATCCCAGTAAATGCCTCCCACACCAATGAAACGTTTTTTTTTTTTTTTACTTCTGTCCATCCAACAACCCCATCATCTTAATACACTCCAATCCCATTTAGATATCCCCTTCCTTAGTGATAAATTAACTAACTTTCTCATAGAAAATTTAAATACCCATATTTAACCAGGTTAAATTAAATCCCAGGTTAAATAAGTCCCAGGTTTGTCTTCCCTATAAAGATCTCATAGAACACTTTTCCTTTTTTTTTTTTTTTTTTTAATTCCGCGCACTTTCCCTCTTGTCACTTGAAAAGTCAAAGGGAGAAGATTTGTTTTTGTTATCCAGACAGAAGAAAACTGTGACCACACCAAAATTCACACTTCCAGTCGATGCCCTCTGATTTGGACGACTAAATACAATGTGGTGGAAGGAAGGAAGGAGGAAACTCCAAAAAGGACTATGCCAGAGTGTCTCTTCTTCCCTTCTTATTACGGAGCGAGCTTGAGCACTGAGAGAGAGACATGGAAAGAGAGAGAGAGGGAGAGAGAGAGAGAGAGAGAGTGCGAGACTGCGAGAGAGGGTTGCAGTTAACTGCCCGTGTGAACTCCGGAATGGAACGTGAATGCCTACTGTGGATTTTCTTAGCTCGGTCCTCCTGGCCTATACGACGGCAAGCTCCGCCCTTTGTCAGTGGAGAGACTCTGTGGGAACAAACTCGAACTCGGTGACATATCAGTTAGGCCAAATCCCATGTCTCTCCCTTTCTCTCTCTCTCTCTCTCTCTCTCTCTTTCTCTCTCTCTCTCTCTCTCTCTCTCTCTCTTTCTCCCTCTCTCTCTCTTTCTCTCTTCCTCTCTCTTTCTCTCCCTTTCTTCCTCGCTCTCTCTCCCTTTCTTCCTCGCTCTCTCTCCCTTTCTCCCTCATTCTCTCTCCCTCTCGCTCCCCGTTATAAGACGGAGTCAAAGTATGTAGGACAATATATTTGGGAGGGATTTCACTCCCGATTTCAGAGGCAACCATCTCTCCCTACATGTCCTTACTCACTTCCTACAACATTCCCTTGCTCTCCCCTCCCCACTCTCTCTCTCTCTTTTTCTTTCCTCAGTATGTATAGCTATGGCTGAGTGAGAAAGTGAGAGGGAGAAAGGGAGGGAAAGGGAGAGAGAAACGGAGGAAATCTCAGGGAAATCGATAGTGACGCGCTAAGGCTTTCTGGGAGTTGAGTCAGGGGGAAGTAAATAAAGAGACTATAAAAACGAGAGAGAGAGAGAGAGAGAGGGAGGGAGGGAGAAGGATGGATTTTCTTTTTGATCGGCAAATTTTAGCATTTTCACCAGTTACTTTTTCCCCCTCTCTGTCTCTCTCCCCCTCCGTCTCCCTCTCTTTTTGGTGCCTTGGAAAACCTTCTTTGCCCTCACTCAGGCCTTTCCTTAGGCCCCATCACTTCCGTTTTTTCCTCCTTCACTCTTCCCTGAAAAATCCCCATCTACATCGACGCTTCCACCACTCTATTGGTTTTTTTTTCGGGCTGTGTAGGGAGTATCTTTTGGGGTGGGACTTTCTGGGTCTTCAACAATGTTGGCCCTTCTTGGGTGTATTTGTATTGGGGCTTACATGGTGCGGATTTATGCATTTTCGTCTTCTTTAGCTTAATCATGATTCTGGCATAGGTAAAGTTTAGCTAGAGAGATTTTAGGGCAAATCTGTATTTGTTTTTTTTAGGAGAAATAATATTTTTCTCTTGTCAAAGCAGATTTTTCTGGATTTGATGACTTTCTCTGTTGGAATTTTAAAAATTCTCAGTGAACTTAATAAACATTTTTCTCGCGGGTTTCTTTCTAAATAAGAGCATTTTGCAGTGTTGAAGGTCACGAAGGCGAATGCTGACGACGACGACATTGGAGAGAATTAAAAGATTGTGATGTCAAACGGGATTTTTATGCGATTAACAGAGAATTGTTGAAACAGGGATTTTAATACGACTGAAGGAGAAATGCTTTCATTGTTTCAACAGGGATTTTAATACGACTGAAAGAGAAACGTTTTAACTGTTTAAATAGGATTTTAATACAATTGAAAAAGAAATGTTTTAATTGTTTAAATAGACATTTTATTACAATTTGAAAAGAAACTTTTTAATTATTTAAATAAGGATTTTAATATGATTTGAAGAGAAAGTTTTAAATGGTTGAAGGAGGGATTTTATTATGTTTTAAAGAGAAATTTTAATGGTTTAAGAAGACATTTTAATTCTATAAAGCGTTATTTAAATGTTAAAATGCTTTAAAGAACCATTTGAATTTTGTGGATCTAAAAATGGATTCGTACCTGGAGAGGATTTTGGAGACGCAGCCATGGCTGACACGAAGTTGGCGGGAGATGTCACAGGGACGAACACCATTGTGAGCCAATTCCACGATTCGTTGTCGGACGATATCAGGGAGAGGACGACCGTTGACGAACACGCCCCCCAACTGGTTGACTCCGCCATGACCTGGGTCATAAAAGTGCATACCTTCTTTCAATTATTATAAATCTTCACTCCGGGCCACTCTTCGTGGTCATAATATGAATGGTTAAATAATCATTACTAGTACGACAGAGGAAAAAACTTGAGGATTCAAAATACGAACTGTAATACATAAATGATACTTCTAAAAATTCTAGTTAGAATGTTCAATAACAAATCTGTTTTTATTTGAAAGAGCCAAAAATTTTTTTGTTCAAGTTTGGAAAGAGCCCAAAAAATACGGTAAAAGGTTTTGATTATTATTTTTCTCCAAAAATAAAATAAAATAATAAAGCACTAAAAATATATAAGTAACATCAATAATAATTACATTGGTCGTTAATCTGAAGTACCTACATGGTAGCTACCGCATTAATGATTAATATAATATACGTATGCAATAATCATCATTATTATAAAACCATCCCTCATTGAAAAAACCCCATTTTATATGTCCAAAGACTACTCACAACAACAAAAATAATTTCTGTACAAAAACAAAAAAAATTAGGGAAGGAACTAAGGCAAATAGGGAAGACTAGAAGACAAGAGGAAAATAGAGAATCTTTGTTCAATTGCTTCAAAAATAGTACTCTGTTGAAGAACAAATGGAGCAAAAAAATTACAACTAAGAACAAGCGTAGAATTACTTTACCAAACAAAAACAGGGGGAAATATAAGAAAATTATCATTTTGTACAAAAAGAACTCAAAAATTACAACACACAATGACAAACCATCCAAAAATTCCTTCAGGATGAGAAAAACTAAGATTCTCTCTGATTTTTTAAATATTTTTTTCCCAATTAACAAGTTTGTTTTTTTTAAAGAGAAAAAAAAACTATATAAAAATGTGAGTAGATAGTAATATTGAAAGGGTGACCAACCTTGGTGGTCCTTATTAGCACTGATCTCATCCCAAAAATCCGCATATTCAACAGAAACTGAAATTCACAATGGGGGACATGAGAGATATGTTTTATAATAACAATAACAATCCAGATCCATTATCAATGTAATTATTAGGTACTAACAATATTATATGTATGAATTATCAAGAAAAAAAAGCTTTTTACTCCTAAATGTCTCTACTGTATCCTCATCCTTTCCAAATATTACCATGCTTTTAATTTTTTTTATTATCTCATTTCAACCTAAAAAAAATGTTACATTGACGGCTTTCAGCAACTCTCTCCGATGAGCAAATGCAAAAAAAAAAACCGGAAAAAGAAAGGAGAAAAAACGGGGAGGGGAAAAAAATTATATTTTCATGTATTATATTTTCATATGTTATAGAAGAGAGCATTAGGAAACGAGATGCAGAAGAAAGAGATGTGACACATGATCTCATCCATTACCCCAAAAAGTCTCCCCATTCTCTTATTCTTCTACTGCACTTTTTCTGCGTTAAGATAACTTTTCTCTTTCTCTCTCTCTCTCACTCTCTTTCTCTTGCTCTTTCTCTTACTCTGAAACCTTTGCATCCGCTCATAGAATATGGGGAAAAAAAGAGGGAGAACTAGAGAGAAAAAAAAAGGTTGTGATGACATGAAAAGAGCAACAACAAGGAATGTTTTAATAAAACATGATTCGGGTGGTCTCCAGGCCACGCGACCCTCTCGTCATATGTCCTCCATACAAAGTCATCCGTATACACCCTGGATATAACATGTATATTCATGGAAATCTCTCCAGGAGAGGCAGACACACACGGTGGTTGACACAATCATATACTTGAAGAGGATTATGATGAGGATGATGGTGATGATGGGAATGATGATGATGATGCACTCAAGCTACTATTCTCGCTCTCTCTCTCTCTCTCTCCCTCTTTCTCTCTCATTCTCTCTCTGCTTCACTTTGTCTCTCTCTCCGTCTCTCCCTCAACTCACTACTACTTATCATGATCAAACAGATTGTGTTGGAGGGGTGAAAAATTAGCTTTCCATATATACTTTTTCTCCTTCTCTCTCCTTCGCCTCAGTCGCCTCCATTCACTTGTTGTCCCTCTTCCTCCCTCTCCGTGTGTGGTTATCTCTTCCATCCACCAAAACAAGCACCCTTTTCTTCCCCGACTTCCCCTCTTCAGAAAGTAACAAAAAATTAGGAGTTTCCTCCTTTTTTTGTCTAGTTTCTTTTCTTTCAAAAAATCATGTAACAAGAGTCAAGATGTCGTGAGTTCAAGCCGTGTACAAATTATGGCCGAAAAAAAACGGGTTTTCCCCTCTTTTACCCATGTGTGGACTGCGGGGGAAAAAGACGGGTAACACCCTCTGGTCGTCATTTCCCTTAAATTAGCCATATATTTTGGGGAGTTTTAAGGAGCACAAAAAGAGGCCTTTAAACGCTACACTTAAAATCCTCATGTTAGGTCATAAATAAAAATGTGCTAGCACACACACACACTCTCATACAGAAGCATGTTAAACGGGGAACAAAATACTTGGCTCTTCTCAGCTATTTAGGAGGACTCGTGCTCTTGAGAAGTGCGAGAATTGAGGAGCAGACAGAGGGAAAAGTTCACCCCAGAAATAATTTAATTACATAGACGCAATTGTATATATAAAAATGAATGGTAAGTGAATTCCAGTGTTGTATGGAAATGAGCCTTCGTTCATCTCTTCTCTTTTTTTTGCAACAAGTCTCGAGAAAGAGAGAGAGAAAGAGAAAGAGAAAGAGAGGGAGAGAGAGGGTAATCGGGCAATAATAATGAACATGAGATTATGGTCATAAAACTCGGAGCACTTTATTTCCATCATGTTGCACCCTCAGTCAAACATAAAAGACCACAATTCACCCTCATAAAAAGACCATCTTTCTCCACTGATATACACTCTCCAAGCCGCTACTACCAGCCTCTCTCTCTCCCTCTCTCTCTCTCTCTCACTCTCTCTCTAAAAAAAGACCCAAGTGAGGACGAGAGACCTCAGATGATGGTAAAAACACAGAATATTATGTACTCACTCTCTCTCTCTCTTTTCGCCCCTCTATTCTCCTCTCCCAGTTAAAAAGGAGGAGAGTATTGTGGAGGAAAAAGCCTGTGTGTATACATATGGGGGAATCTACATAAAGAAGAAGATAAAAAGGGAACGAAGAGAATTCCCTGAGCGCACTTCCCTAAATCGAATTAACAATGACAATCAATCAGGAAGAAAACATAGTCATCTCACCATGGGGTCCCATACACTGCCTAATAATATCAACTCTACCATTCCACGTCTCTTTCCCTCTCTCTCTCTCTCTCCCACTTCCTTTTTCTCTTCTTCTATGATTCTTTCGTCTCTCGGTAGGACAAACCATCAAAAGAGCTCCCACTTAATCACTTTTCCACTTTTCAGCCCTTTTTTTTTGAGCTGCACTGAACTCACGCTCATTGCAGTGAATCGGAAACGTGTGCATTCTATATATGCATACTTCCCCACCTCTCTCTCTTTTTCTCTCTATCTCTCTCTGTTTCTCTCTCAATTTCTCTCTCTGTCTCTCTCTCAATTTCTCTCTCTGTCTCTCTCTCAATTTCTCTCTCTGTCTTTCTCTCAATTTCTCTCTCTCTCTCTCTCTCTCTCAAATTATCTTTCTTTCTCTCTGTTTCTCTTTCTCAATTTCTCTCTCTCTCAAATTATCTTTCTTTCTCTCTGTTTCTCTCTATCAATTTCTCTCTCTTTCTCTCTGTTTCTCTCTGTTTCTCTCTATCAATTTCTCTCTCTTTCTCTCTGTTTCTCTCTATCAATTTCTCTCTCTTTCTCTCT